>LQRL01176409.1:688-48724 GCA_001703475.1 Hydroides elegans
ATCGTAAACGTACAATTAACGTCACAATTGTATTTTGAGTAAGGAGCTCCTAGCATGCTGAGTAGGTGTGTGTGTGACATACAATTTGTCGGTGTTCATAACGTACTCTTGAATATACTTATAGCAAAATCCGGGTGTGTACAAGTCGCGTTAGGGCAAGTGGTAAGGGCGCCGTCAGAGATCCATCCGGACGGTCGGGGTTAGCTTCCCAGTCGCAGCCGAGTAACATCAGTAGTCAGTATAGAACAATAAAGAACTGGATGTAATGAAATAAATACTGTAAAATTTTAAAAGAAGTGGTTCGAGCACGTGACTGATGACTAGTTTAGGTTACTGTTTTTGAGTGAAAAACATGTGTCAAAATTTTAAATATGAGTTATCATATCGCTCCTTCACGTGACTTGCAAATATTTTAGGGTACCGCTTGTGAGTGAAAAACTGTTTTAAAATTTTAAAATTGATATAATATTCTTTGCGTGCATGCAACTTTTTATGATATTAATAACACTTGCTTTTGTCATATGAATATTTTGATAAGGCGAGATATCACGTGATGCATTTTAATAAATGATGTACATGTATGGGTTTTATGATTTTTAGGACTGATGCATTTTACTTTTATGTAGCTTTTGCGTATTTCTTAACATATGTATGATATAATCACATATTATTTAGTGAAAATGAATCTACTCTAATATGTGCATGTATATATTTGTCGCGTTCATTTTTAAAAGCAAAACTTCCATATTTATCTCGTTTAAAGAGGGGATGAACAAAATAGTGTATTGTACAGTCATTATAGATAATCATTTTATATGAAATATATTCACAGATCGCATTCAAATGTCTAAAGATATCATATAATCGTTCGATATGGGTTCCACAAGTACCAAGAAGAATACAAATACATATTCAGACTTTCATTGACGGGTGATATGTTCATTACTGTCGTGGAGAAATCAGATGGTGCGTATGTTTTTGAAATTTGACTCATCATCTAGGAAAATAAAATATATATTATGTGTATCATTTAAAAACATTTATTTTACATATTTATGAATACATATTTTCACTTTATGTTTTAAAAATTCTCAATCGATGATAATCGGATTATCCTTATCGCCTATCTCTATTTTAGTAATTTGCGCTTTTGGGTGCTCCAGCTGAAATCGGAAACAATATACAACTGGGGTACTCATTATCGTGTACCCAACGAAAGGGAAATAAAGCTGGCAACTAACGAATTGGTTCTATTCTATTTCACGCAGAAAATAAACTTAAAAACCTAATGCACGTTTTTGGCAATTGGCAATGCACGTTTTTGGCAATTGGTTTATAAGGTCCTCTCTCTCTCTAGCCCCGGCATTGAAATTATGTGTTTTTTATAAACAAATCAGCCAATATTTGTCCTGGTTTACCAAAGATTCTATTTAACGTAGATCAATGGAACCACCTGATGCTGGCATTAAAGTCGGTGCACAGGTTTTCGTTTGACAAGGATGCGATTGTTCCATGTTTTGAATTTAGGAAAATTTGAGGGATGTACTAATTGCACTGCATTTTCCTCTGATGAAGATAAGAAAACCCTTTTAAAAAAAGGAGAAACATCAGAGCCCCCCACCGAAAAAAAACAAAGCTTAATAAGAAAGAAACAACAACATGCATTTCAGATTTCATTCAAACATACATAATGCAGTGCGCTTTTATGACCCCGGTTTTTGAGTGACAGTGACCGTTCACTTCCCATCACCTTCTTCCAGCAATGTAGATGCAAACTTCACAGGGCGAGTTGGTTAACCGGGTTAACGTACAAAAAGACATTTTAATTGATTTTGATTTTTTAAATATTTTATTTGGGTGTTACTACATTGTCTTGAGGGATGTACAAATTGCACTGCATTTTCCTCTGATGAAGATAAGAAACCCCTTTTTAAAAAAAAGGAGAAAGATCAGAGCCCCCCACCGAAAAACAACAAAGCTTAGTAAGAAAGAAACAACAACATGCATTTCAGATTTCATTCAAACTTACATAATGCAGTGCGCCTTTATGACCCCGGTTTTTGAGTGACAGTGACCGTTCACTTCCCATCACCTTCTTCCAGCAATGTAGATGCAAACTTCACAGGGCGAGTTGGTGAACCGGGTTAACGTACAAAAAGACATTTTAATTGATTTTGATTTTTTAAATATTTTATTTGGGTGTTACTACATTGTCTTGTGTGATGCTAAAACGCATCAAATCATAATTTTATCTGCAAAAAGCCCAAATAAACAGCATAATTTTACCGATACCCTTTTACTGGCTTTTCGTAGATTTTTTTTTCATTTCATGTTGTATTGTATTAGTTGCAAGGTATCTGAACGAGCCATCATGTTTAAGAGGTGGGAGTATAAAAACATATTTTCGGATAAATACATCTCTGGATTTTGACACTGCCTTTGTGCATGGGGTAACTTTATTAGATCTTAGAGCTTGTGCACTGTCAAGTATTGCAAGCTTGGATAACAAACAAAGTAGCTGGCCTGATTTACAGGTTGTGGACCTTCGTTATCAAGTATGATTCTTTAACTGTACAATTACAAAGCTGTTTAATTTCGCTGTAAAAACGGATTGTCTCGACTCATGTGCCATTCACGTGAACGCATACGCCAACGCACGAGCCGCACTTATCCCGATAACAAAACGCATGCAAACCACAACATCTGCGAAAACGACGAATATGTTTCGTGCAACAACACGTCGTAAACACGTAATACGCCCGCTGGCCCGGGCTAAAACAACATATACTGTGGCATCTACTGTGACGTATATACAGACTACTACGATGTCGCGCTCTCCGCGTCGCAAACGCGTAATTACTGGGTTCAAGCTACATATATTATGCGACCCACTGAGACATATACTCAGTCAAGCAACATCTAAAGTGATATTCCCTAATCAATGTGTCAACCATGTAATGTATAACAATAGTTTAATTTATATCCATGTCTTTTTATATGAAAAAGAACACAGTTCAATATCTTGTGGTGACACATTTATTTTTTTCGGATAAATAGCAACAAATTTCTAAAGATAGAATAAAGTTATTTGACACATAATTGGCTGCGAGCACATATCATTATAATATAAAATAAATTTATATAACTCATTAAACAAAAAGCATGATTGAGATATTTTTCCTTCTAATCGAAAATAAACATTTCAACAACAATGTTGTAATAATAACTCGTAAATTTCGTAAAAAGTATGTTTTCATTAAGATGCAGTAACGTATAAACGTATAATTCAAGGTGGTGGACATATTGTCTATTTTGTGGCATCGACCATTCTTGTAAAAAAATCATTTTTTATCTCCTTCTTCTCCTCCTTCTTCCTTCAACTGTTATAAATGATTATAAAGACAATTTAACACATAAATTTTATTTGATTGACACAAATGTAATCGCACAAAACAGAACATTGAAATTTTGAATAAATACAACTCAAACTATTCATGAGCAGGCCCATAATAGTTTAAACAGGAGACGCTAATAATAAAACATATAAAATATAATTGGGGTAGTACTAAATTTATATTAGTTCAGTATATTGCCACAATCATATAAGTAAAATTTACAAAATCAACATTTTATTTGACAACGTTTACTGAATAGAAAAACGATTATATAAATACTCATCTGGGTTAAAAAAGGATAATTGACACAATTTACACGACAAACAATAATAATACACGAATCACTCAATAATAATTTGGGATAAAGAGCAACAAATTTCTAAAGATAGAATAAAGCTATTTGACACACAATTGGTTACAAACTCATAGCATTCTTATTAAACAAAAAGCATGATTGAGATATTTTTCATTCTAATCGAAAATAAATTCATATAGCTCATTAAACAAAAAGCAAGATTGAGATACTTTTATGTTGTTTATAATCAAATATAAGTATAGGATAATACTGGTGTTACTGTTTTTTTAGATCTATATTTACTAAATTCAAATGAAATAATCTTCAACTTCAAATAAGTTGGTTAACCTAAACATTGGGTGGCAACATCGTCATTTAAAGTCTTCATAAGTTAATTTACATGGTGTGTAATAAAAACATTTTCCAACTTCACTTTAAAGCTCTTTTTGAAATTTCAACAACAATGTTGTAATAATAACTCGTAACTACGTAAAAAGTATATTTTCATCAAGATGCAGTAAAGTATAAAAGTATAATTCAAGGTGGTGGAATTATTGTCTATTTTGTGGCATCGATCATTCTTGTAAGGAAATCATTTTTTATCTTCTTCTTCTCCTTCTCCTTCCTCCAACTGTTATAAATGATTATAAAGACAATAAAACACCTATATTTATTCGATTTACACAACTCTAATCGCACAAAATAGAACATTGACAATTGGAATGCATATAACGCAAACTATCATGAGCAGGTCCAGAATAGGAGTAAACAGGAGACGCAAATCATAAAACATATAAAATATAATTGGGGCATTACTATATTTATATTAGTTCAGTATATTGCCGCAATCATATAAGTAAAATTTACAAAACCAAAATTTTATTTGACAATGTTTCCTGAATGTTAAAACGATTATATAAATACTCATCTGTGTTACAAAAGGATAATTGACACATTTTACACGAATAAAAATTATGATTTAGTGACAAAAATAGCCACTCCGCCAAATAATTCAACGTAATCTTTGTTTTCAATATATAAATGAACACAAACACAGTGTTAGATTGCAGACGAGCACGATCCACGCTAAGCTAAGATATAATCTTACCTCATGGACATAGAACAGTCAGAATGTCGAAACTCCCATTGGGCATGCATCTAATTGTTGGTTGAGTCGCTGCGCTGATATTGCCCTGGTCCAGGTCAATGCAAGAGACCTGGCATTCTGTGTCTACCGACACTGTGGCTGCCTCAGCGCAAAGATTCCCAAGCAAAGTAAACGGTAGAGAAGGCACTGTACAGGTACCTGAAAACATAGCAATGATCAATTGGATTCTGAATGATATAGCATACGTTTTAAAGTTATTATGTGGATTAAAACCATTACGGTTTTGAGCTGTGTGCACTTTTTGCTCAAAACAAAACAATCAAATTTCGGAATGATAAACATAATTAACAAACAAACAGATTGTGTAAATTATTCTTCTACCATACAAAGTATGAATTATCAACAATAGTTTGAATAATTCATAGCTTATTTTAATCACCTGGCGTGGTTGGTGCTGCTGTAGGGAGAGGGGGATCGGTAGGCGCGCCTGTAGGGAGAGGGGTATCAGTAGGTGCCGCTGTTGGTAGAGGGGTATCAGTAGGTGCTGCTGTAGGGAGAGGGGGATCAGTAGGCGCCGCTGTAGGAAAAACAGTCGGGGCAGTTTGTCCACTTCCTGTACACATAGATATTGATGGATTTATTAATATAATTAAATATAGGCGCAACATATATGATTATTGATTTTTAAATTTGAATATCCACACAAATCGTTTTTTTTTATTAAATAATACCAAACGTTAAGGTAACGGGTTTTGAATTTGAATTATTGCATGCTTTTACAAGCTCGAATGATTATATTATTGTGAAATTATATTAAATTTGCAGGAATATAAGTATTTTGAACCAAATATTCGTAAAATAAATATTGACGGACAAGTTCAATTATATGCTTTCTATGCAATCGAAATATGTATATTGTTGTAAATATTTTGGTTATAGCCAAAATCTATTCATAAAACAGTTAACTTGCGTAATCTCAAGTAACCATAAATATAACTTAGCATTGTTTACGATTCGTAAGAATGCAGGTGGTTTGTTTTATTTTTATTTTTATTTTGCGAAACAGATTATTGGTCTGTTGAACAAATAATTGGCTGATGAAGATCAAGTCACTGAACCAATCTTTCCAATACAAAATGACAATCTTCGCATTGGATCTCTTTTATTAATGTCTGTTATACAGCAAACGTGGTTTGTAAATTTGGGTTTTTGGTTCAACTGTGATGGAATCAGCACTTTTTTTTGGATGGATATGCATCATAAAACTAAGGTTCACAAACATTTACAAAACTTTATTCTAGGAAAGATATTTACCAAACTGGAGAAATGCATTACGGGAGTTGATCAATATTGTTTGGCGATCAAAGCAGTCTTTGTGTGAGTCTTACCGGTACATGTCAATTTAAATTCATTGTAACCGAAAACCTAAAGGTTGCATTTTACACTTTACAAATTTTAAATTGGACATTGACTTTATTTTTACAGACGATTGAAAACAATTCATTTTTAGTAAAACAATTACCTTCCAATGCCTTAATTCATAAATAACTGAACTTACCACTGAGGCTTTCCCTCGATTCACTTGATCCGTTCAATTGGTTTGATTCATCTCCGGAAGCTTAAAATAAAGTTAGATCTATGATAGTAATGTCATAATATCATAAGGTGGATAAATTAATTGAAAGTTTAAATATGATTTCGTTGTTATATACATATTTGAGATTATTTTGCTTAAATAAAGTGCCGTATACAAATAAAAATTATTTCAGCTGAATATCTTGGCATTTGAATAAATTCATTAAATTCTAACTTACCAGTAAGTGATCCGATCAGAAATATGAATACTAAAACAAACGTGCTCATAAAACGACTCATCATGTAAACACTTTTTCTTAAATATATAAACCAAACAGACTTATAGAGCTGATGGAAAGGCCCCTTAAATACACTTCGAAATATAAGCAGGTGGTCAGGTAATTTTAATTCAATTTGAAATCCACCTTGTCGTTTATTCGAGTTGTCGACCAATATATTCTTGTGATCACGTAGACACTTCAATTAAGTTGTATTTTACTATAACCAATAATAATAACAGGGTCACTCTACTTATCAATCATTGCTACAGGTGGCCACCATAATACCATGTTTGACCTCGCATCGTATATGCAATTTACACAATTTGCGGGGAAAAACACGAATATGAAATGAATGTTTCTCATGCATAATGAAAGAAATAAGATAAGCTGTCGTATAGAAAAAATATTAGAAATTCCGTTTTTATTACTCTGCCTATATTATAATTGTAATACAATGTATGATATATAACTGTAAAAACACTTGATCAATGGTCATTACAATATTGACAAATCAATCTTTAAACTGGTTAATTAATACATTCATGAGAACACGTTAGCACATCATTTGAGTGGCATTTCACGGTAACCAATAATAACAGGGTCATTTATATCCATAGATAAGGCATCAGGTGGCCAAGAAAGCTTCAATGTAAAGCTTTAAAGAAGACCTAATAAGTAAAGGAGTATTTATCATATACAATTTTGTAACTATAATAATATATAAATGGGTTGTAATATTTGCGTTACAATCCAAATTATCTGTTCTGATGACCCTGTTTGTATTATAAAATGTATCATATATAACTGCATGAATATCTCGAAAACTCAATATTGGTGCCTGCTTAAGTCTTTTATCAATACATTCATGATAACACGAAAACATAAAAATTAAGGGATGGTTCAATTTAGTCATTACTTAGAAGAGGTCACTCTTATTATTAATATACCCATAATGATAGTTTTGTTGCACACTGACACTGAAGCCGATGGTCGACCTCCCATGTGGCGTAAAATGAGATAATTTGTGATAACACAAATATCAAAGCAAGGCCACAAAGAAAAACGAATATATTTATGTAATAATTATTATGATTTATAACGTAAAAATAATCGTTTATCTAATATACCCATATGGTGAGCCTTTATTCATTGCAATCCTTAATATTTGATGGTCTGTTTTGATGACTGTTTGTGAACTCTTATGATAATTCATGATAATTTCGATCATAATAGCAGAAACATAATAAATTAACCAATATATAATATGTAGGATGATCATAACTATTATCAATTTGAATGCCTGTAACACAAATTTTGTTTAATTTAAATGCATTGCACTTCGTTTCGTATAACATCATCGTATTTTGGATATGCTGTGATGGTGTGAGTGACAAATAAGACACAACGATGACGTTTTAATTTAAGCTTCGTCTGGATGCTTAACGTTAACGGTGAATAAACGTCTGAAAAATAAGCATATGTCCTACATGTTGCTATGTATCCAAATAAAACTTAATTCGCAGACAACGTTTCTAATTCGAACCCTTGAACATGTATGTATATTGAATATCCAAAATACGGTCAATGTGCTCGATATGTAATTTCCTTTGCTGAGAGGTTAACGGTGGATAAATCAATAAAAACATGCATAGTTTGTCATTTTATTGGGTCTCATATCACTTTTTCCAGCAACTTTTAATCTCCCCGTTCATGTGTATGGTATTATCGACTTCCATTTCAAAGATAAGTATACCTGATACAAAATAGTGATTAACAACACAATAATCCGCAACGTGGCACCTTAGATGCCGATTTATTTCGTTCGGTTCGATATTTGAGAAACATTAAAGTACTTTAGTGAATTTACAAGCTTTATTGACGAACACTTACTGATAATCCCTAGCTATTTGTATGTAAATGATGACCCGTTCACATTATTTATTACTCTAGACTCAGGTTTGTAACAATATAGACCATATAATCATGTTTAAATAATTTTTGGGTCACTGTAGTATGTTGTATATAGGGGTCTTTCATCACTCTTCTTAGTCATGAAAACTTGTCTTTTATCCTAGTTATTTGTTATATATATATATATATTCATTTGATAAAATATAAAATATGCACATCGTTTTTGCACATATTGTCACTTATGAAAATCTCTTGTAAAAATAATTTTGTTCGACCTTCAATTCTACCCCTATTAATGCATGTTAAAATTATATTATTTATTCCACATTATAAAATTACATATTGCCAATTTCAAATTGAATTGTGCATTTTATCATCACGCAATTAAAGGGTATTTCTAGAAATCATAGGAATAATAGGAATTTTTACAGCAATATTACATCTGCATGTGGGTAAATTCATCATTTTAGATAAGAGGGTTACCGCATATCGTGTTTAATAATAAAATGAGAAGGGAATTTTTACTTAATTTTAAGGCTACGTGTGTTATTTTCATTGATAGTAAATGATGTTCAGAGCGGTATTTAGCCAAATATATAAATACATATTGATTCTCGCATGATTTTATCAAACAATTGGCTGTCATTCGTTGCACTACGCATGTTACATCATGCATGTGTAATACAAAACGCGGAACAGACATATGATATATACAATTAATCGAGTTTTATCAGCATACAAAAAAGTAATTATTTATCGTAAGGATGTATTGGGCTGTTTTATTAGAATGTATCTACAATGGACATTTCTAAAGCAGCGTATTTCATTGGCCTGCCACTCGGTAAGACGTCTGATCGTTGAATGGACGCCCTACTTTTTGTCAATAAGATGGTTTTTCTGACGTCCTCATTCGTCGTTGAGTCAAGTCGGACATACGAATAACGTTTTTCGGACGTTTGAACGTAAAAATTTGTTCAAAAAACCTTCATTTTGACCCAAAGTAGGTCGTTCTCTCAACGTCACGTCCAAATGTCACATAAAACCTTGCCGAAAACTGAGCAGTTGGTCTCGTTGAAATATATCGGTTGGAATCCTCATGGTTCTTGCGCCGGGTTTCATTGTATACGGTTCAATTTATAAATTTATATAAATATATGTAAAAAGTGATATGTATGTGAAAGCAATAAAATTATGGATATGAAGTATATTTTATCTATAATAAAACGATGAATATGGAGTTAAAACTGTTAATTTCAGAATTTTATTCAGAAAGACATAAATAGCTTTCGACTTAGTTTTAACGTTAAACACACGAATGTTGCTTGAAAATCTATATTGAGATATTTGTATTTCAAAATATTTTAAAATGTTCAAAATAAATGTAAAATTGCAATTGATTGGATTTAAACATGCTAGATGTAGACTATTATTATCATTTACCACGTCTATGGAACAGGGATTAATATATATTAAACACCATTTATCATAAATAGTTGGAACTAAATTCTGTCATTGACATTAAGATTTAACAAAATGTTTTAATTAAAATATTGGCGAATATCTCACAATGTTATATTATTATAAATGAATATAAAGTCTTTCAAATTAAAATCAAACTTGACATTATTGTAAGAAAACAGTGATTTTTGTCCCATTCCACTTCTTGTTTTTCATCGACATCATCATCATCATAAACATCATCATCATCATTCAATCATCATCAACTTGTGTCTTTCCACTTTTAAGGCATTTTCTGAAATTAAAGAAAGGTTTTATTACAAGAAATTATTGGCTTAGGATATGTTTGGCGACAAGGACATCGGACGGTTTATAAATAGACAGTTACTTATTTATTCACACTATGAAAGCTGATTCCATCCCCCTCAATCTCCGATTGAAATTTTTACTGCATTTTATGTGATTATTTCAAGAATCTATACTGTGGTACCCTAAAAGTTTACTGCGTGATTCCTAAGGGGCAAATTTTAATTATTTTTGCAGACGAATACGTATCCAACAATGCAACTAATGTTGAAATATATTGTCCCAAGATAGCAATTGAATCGTATCATTAAATTGATCGGTTAATTGCTCTAGGCGTGGTTATCTGAATAGGATATGGTTACATTTCATTAACTTTGACTATCAATAAATCTATGTCTAACTTAAAATTAAATTCCATGTTTTAATGGAGCCATGATACAACCATCGACTTTTGCATACGTTGATTTTAGCCTTTTAACCGGGACCATAAAACTACCATTAATTCATTGATAGCTACTCTTCAGTTCTCTAAATATTCTCTTAATATACACGACTATAATTAAGTAATCAATAACCTCAAACATGCCACAATAATCAAATGAGGACGTGTTAGGATTAAATTTCTATTCAAGTTGGTGGTATGAACACTACATATATATTAGATAGGGAAGGAATTTTCCGACGAAATTTTTACAACATCACTAAATATTTCTTGATGATAAGAGTTTAATGTATTTCTTATATTAACGTGTAAAATATATACAAAATAAGCAATAAAATTGTCAGAGCCCTTCACAATATGATAATGGGAAACGGAAATGATATGCAATACTCATGTTAGTAATCACGATACGAGCTTTGTTTCTATTATTGTTATTATTGTTGTTATTGAGTATTATTATGTAATGCTACTTACCTATTCAACTGGGCAATCTAAAAGAATAGCGGTAAATTGTCCACTCGGCATGCAGGTGATTGGACCGATCGCTGAGCCAGCAAAGCATCCAACCATGCATGTTGTAAACACTTGAACTGTTGCACTCGACGTACAATTAAAAACTCGGTCGAACCCATTAGTAGGTACAGCCGGTACTGTGCAAGTCACTGCAAGATAAGGTTGACAATACAAAATAATAAGATTAATATGATATTGGAGATATACTACACATTAACATTGAAAATAAAATAGCAAGAATTAGTAGCGATTGGTTAATTTAGATGTCAAAGCATAAGCTACGAATTCCTGCAATCACATCTAGTCGTATTAGAAACCACAACCTTGCGATTCAGAAGCATATCGTTTTTAATTTAGCAATTGCATCATTTTGAATGATAACAACAAATATATTAACAGAAATCAAATGTTAACCGATTTGAAGTTTTTAAAAAATGGCTAAAGCATGCTTCAATAGAGATTACAATGTAATTCTATTATATAAAAATCTTATATACATCACGTCTAAAGCTTTAAATATAATTCTAGTTTTATATGTTGCGAGTGTTGTATGTTTTTTCGTCAATTGATGACAGCAGTGACGTGATGTAGTGGCGATCGCCCAACCTCAAACCGAGCCACTCAGTTACTAGTGATACTATTGCTAGTAGCAGTGGATGGAGCAAAAAGAATTAAAATGACGTTCTGGTTTTTGGTGTATGAGTTTGAAAAATCAAATCGTATCACCTATCCAATCGAATTTCTTACTTGATAGGCACTATGTTCGATATGTATTTCAATATGTTAGATTCATATATGTATGTCGGTGTGGTCATACATGCGTTCGTTAGCAATAAGACTGCGCATTTTAAAGTTATATTGGAAACACGGTATACTTAATGAAGCTGCATTAGCATTGTTGCAACATTTATAAGTAAATTGAATCTAACCAACTTAATTTCATTATTTCTGACTTAATTTAGAATAACTATCAAACATGTTGAACTTAAAAACGACTTACCGCTTCCGCTGCCACTCGTTTCGCTTGATTGACTCGAATCAGCTTTAAATGCTGAAAAGATTAAAAATGTAATTTAAAACACCAATATTATATATCCTTCGTCTATTTAGATTATTAAAGTATTTGTACACCGAAGATAACAAAGTGACCATCAAGCTCCATTCTATTGATCGAACTTAAATGTTTAACCATTCCCGTTCGACACTGGCTTAATATCAATAGGCGTTTTTATTCGTTCACATCTGTCTTTGAATAAAATATTGTGAGCAATCGGAATGTACTTACCAATGAATGATCCGATCAAAAGCACCGATATCAAAACGTATTTTGTAGTAAACCTGTTCATTTTCAGAGTTGAATGTTTCGTGTTAAATCAGAAACTTATTGATTGAATGACTCTACATGGCTTATATATTGCCAAAAAATAGGATTTTTTTTCATCAACTTTTTTGGTTGTAATTACCATATTCACTTACATTTATTCCATTAATCAGTTTTAGCATATATTTGATTACTTTCGCTTGAATATAAAATTCCGAAATGTTTGCAATAATTTGATAGGGGCGCACACATCACTGACCATTATAAGTAACATGTTTTTGACCCCTATATGTTGTCAAAAATTAGATTGAAATACGATTATAACATCATATAACAGGTGTTTAAAGAGCGATGATGGTAGCACTAAACAACAACCCCATGAAGGTGACAGCGGTCTAATTGGAATTTCCGGCGGCCCTGGGACCAGGTCAACGACTTATCGAGCGGTTGGGTTACGACCAGCGTAACCTTCACAACACATATATATCACATTATGTGCCTCCATAATAGTCTGGATTTATTCCAATTAGAGCGGCTATATTAAAGAAGTGACTCCTAACTCGGGTCGAGGCACAAATTAATTTTTCGTTATGAAACTTACATGTTATCGCCCTCTCTAAAAATTGAAACCATGACATATAGCCCTAGTATTTATTAAGAAAATGAACTCTTAATACTTTTACGTATGTTTGATTTGGTAGACAAATTTATTTACAACGATATTAATGGCTGTTAAATTAAATCGAAAGCGACCTCATCATATGATGTGTTTCAAGAAAACTTATTCATAACTGGCCAAATTTTTATCTTGAAATCAACTGCTTATTGTCTGTCATTATTATGAATTAGGATAAGGCCGTGTTGTCAAGTTTTCATATACACAGCAGGGAGCCTTACCTAATCTTCAAACACACGCGTTTCAACATGTTTTCATCAACAAAAAACTTTCTTTGTTTCTAATCAATATGCCAAATAAAACGAATGCTAAACGTTAAATGCTTTATGTCAAACGATAAACGTTAAGCTCCAAATATATAACCGCCAAACGTTGAAGCAAAAACATTCACTCTAAACGATTTGAAACATGATAACAAAGAGGAACCTCGCGCTATTTGAACAACTTTAATAATTAGTGAGTTTGCATAACTAAACATTCAGTAAAGGACACTTAATAGAATATTTCGCTTTTACTTAAGATGCTACAATAGTGTATATTGACAATGTTTACTGACAAATGCATAATTGTGTAACATTGTGGACCAATTTCATGAAATATAATCACATGGATATTTCGGTCATAATATGATAAGGGCTGTTTTTAGCATATCAGCTGCGACTTTGGTGCCGAACGAAACCAAAAGCATATGAAATCAAAGCATATCAAAGGTAAATCGAATAATGTTTGAAATTATAACATGGAAATACATTTTTTATTTATAATAAGATGACTCCATTTTAGAATTAGGTAATAATAGGTTGCTCCAAAGACATATGTACTGTAATAGACCCTCTGCATGCAACTTATTAAAGTGCAACGATCTAGCAAAATGATTTAAAATGAGGGTTCCGCATAGAGTGCCAATTATAATGACGAGGCAAAATTGACAAAGTTCCAAAGTCATATTAAATAGTATCATTGATGTTGAATATATGAACAACCGCTTATAATAAGTATGGGATGTGGTATACAGATTATTCGGGAAGTATTTGTAATTAGCTGACACACGGTTCTTATGACTTCGTATGGTTGAACAAAAAAGAAGTTTAGAATTATTCATTCTAACCTATTTGTCACTAATTCATTTGGTGGAATTGTGTTGATAAGATACATGAGACCTGTCATACATATAACAAAATATTCCATGAAAGCTTCGCAAAACAGAACAAAAATGACAAAATCTTTTTGGATTTGCTTCAAGCAATAGGTCCATAATCCAAATAATATCAATTATAAAATGAGCAAAATATGTTTTGAAACATAGGTATATGCGGGTTATGAACAAAATAAAACCTCACGCTTTATCATTATTGCAGACTTGTAAAAAGTGTCAATGAAAGTATCCTTAAATGATAAGGATTTTTACTTTATGCTGATGGAAATTCGAAATGATGATTGTGGTTGATACATGCCATTCAAATGTAAAAATTGAAAATTAGAAAGTGATTGTTTTAGCACCTTAAGAACATAAACTGTATTTCAAGGTTCGTAACATTGTGTTCGGTAGCATGTTGGCACATGATTGTTCAACGGTAAACTCATCATTGCGAAATTAAAAGGGTTTTATATGGATTAAGTCGAAATTGTTTTTGAACTGATTTTTATTGTAAAAGCATGTAATTCAATAGCGTGTTAGTAGGCATGTTAATTATGTTTTATTATGGTGACTTACCACACAAACTGAGAAATTTAAACAACAAGGATAATAAAGAACTATGAAAAAAAATCTCATCGGAAGTAGATATGAAAACACTAAAATTATTTGAAAGTTAACTGTAACATGTGAAGCATTATGTACGCTACACATATTAGATCATGTATCTGTTGGAAGAACGTTTGACATGCCTAATATAACAGAGCATGTTTAATGTACAAGAACGTAATTCTATATCCTAAGAGTTTATTGTGTTTATTTATATTTTAGACTACGGGATTGATAAAAAATAAAGTTTGCTTGTCATGCTTGCATATTTTGGTTGGAATTATCGCAAATATGGTTGCGTTGCATTTAAGCAAATGCATTCCATAAAGTGATCTACCTATTTATCAATCATAGCATTTATGATAAAGCGATAATATTGTCAATAATCAGTTATCACATATTTCTATCAAAACGATGAATATATAGTTGCATTTTTCTGAAATGTTAACACTAAAAATACAAGAATTATGCTTGAAAATCGTTATTCAGACATTGTTATTTCAAAATGTTAAACATATTTACAATATATTTAGAATTTTTTTTAATCAAACATGCCATATGAAAAATGAATAAGTAAAATTTACAACGTTAACCGAATTTTTAAAACTCATTTCAAACAGCATGTACCATGAATTTCAAGGACAACCTTTGCCTTAGATTTGAATCAAAGTTTTCACTTAGTCATGGTTTAATTGAAAATTGAAAAAAATAAACAATCCTACAAATTTATTCTATTGTGCCTGAAGTTGTAATTTATTCAAATAAAACATACCATGTTTGTTAAAGCCGTGAAACTTATTGACATCTCTATAAATGTTAAATTTTTTATCATCATCATCATCATCATCATCGTTTTCTCCCCCTGCTTTCGTCATCATCGGCATCATCATCTTCTTCTTCCTCTTGTTGAAGGATTCACTGAATTTCAATAAAGCGTAGATTGGATGAAAATGTGTTCTTACGTTTATTGAGAGTCATATATAACGCGCTTATTTAGCTTTGCCACTAAGCGCTGTACATGTATAACAAAGTTAACAAGAACAAAGTTAACAAGAACAAAGTTAACAAGAACATCAGACGGGTTAAAAAATAATAATAACAAATCTATTTCTTAATAATGTCACATTTTTAAAAAGTGATGGGCGGTTCTCATCGCTGATTACAATTTTCATTTTTTTATGTAATAGTTTCTAAAACTGTTCTTGTCACACCATGCGCGTGAATCTTACCAATAACTCTTTTGGGATTTTTTCAAGCGAGTTTTTGTAACTATGGTTTTAATCGTTTAGTTTTCCTCGGTATAACTTAGACACGATTATATTGTAAAGTTATTAGATGATTTAACAAGATAGCATTTCATTCATTCTATATATCAGTGAATTCCAAAGCATCTTAATTACGCCATTTCAATATTGTACATTCATTTATTGATAGTTGCTTAAGTAATTTAACTTTACCCTAGATATAAAAGTTAAATATGAGTAATATATATCCTCACACATGCACATTCATTAAAATGTATATGTTTTCACAGTATGAAACATCATCGGTGGTTTGAAGACAAATCCTTTAAATAATGGTAAAGACATTTTCTGGAAACACAAAGTCATCTATAACAAGGATCATGTATATTTCGGATTTTGTATACGTGAAATAAGGAATAAATCAATATGGCCTTGCCCGAATGATTACGAAGCTAGGGAACTGGAAAAGATATGCCTTAATTGCATTTTAGACTATCCGGATATTCTCAATGTTGTGTTA
The DNA here is from genome assembly GCA_001703475.1 of Hydroides elegans. NCBI lineage: Eukaryota > Metazoa > Annelida > Polychaeta > Sabellida > Serpulidae > Hydroides > Hydroides elegans. Next base: position 17,478 of record LQRL01176409.1, read on the forward strand.
AGGGTATGTCAGATATGCTATTAACAATCTACGACTATATGCGACTCTATGCTACTGTGAAATCACGGCAGTTATTGCGACGAAATCGCCGACATTCGGCGATTGTCTTCGATACACGGTTATGGTATTATCTTAAACGCGACCGTCATCATAAAACTTGACGTCATAAAACATCAAAACATCATAAAACGTGTTTCATTGTCACGACATGAAAAGTGTGACTGTAAATTGACATGATATTAATATGAGAATATTAGCATGGTCAATATTCGTGCAAATGCATTTAAGATCAATCATTCTCTTGAACTAGAGCTTAATATATCAAATTGATCCATGCTAGCGAAAGTAATAGTGTTCCAATCAACATAGGGAGAACGGAATATACATATGGGACTCGCTCAAAAATGATATATTTTCCTCAACTTAAAAGCACACACATATTTCGATTTATTTATGTGGAATTAATCTTTATTGGATCTTTATTCTATTTTTTTAGATATGGCACATTAAATTCTGTAACACTTGGTAACACTTGTTTCTTGTCAGGGAAAATCTAGTAACGAAATAACTAGGATATGTTTAAAAACTGATCTCATGCAATAAAAACCAACCTTGCAAATTATTAAGCAGTATATAAGATTGTATATTCAGCAATAATTGTTTACACAAACATCTAAAAGTTCAGAAAAATATGGTCAACATTATTTAAGCCACTTTTTTTCTAGCTTTAAAATGCGGGGAAACATGCAGGTGTGACCCCGTCAGGAGGGCTTGCGACTATATTAAATCGCAAACTGTCGGCGACTCTAAATCCTCTGTCTGGCATATACTAAATGGCACTTACCGCTTAACCTGGACAATTTATAGAGAGTCCGCTAAACGATCCACTAGGCAAGCATATGATCGGTTGTGACTGCGAGTCAAATAGGCATGATACTGTGCATGCTGTCGAAACTGGCACGGTTGTACCCGTAACACAGCCGTCCTCAAGTTCAGAGTCAAAAGCAAAAAACGGTACTGTGCAAGTCACTGAAAGGTAATATTTAATATACAAGGGTTTGATACATAAGTCGAAAAAACGTCATATATGATAGTAGATATATTCCGCATGTTCCTTTTTTAAATTAAAAAAAAAGTCAGCACACACGTGATGGGTAAAAAGAGTTGTCACAGCTCTAACTATAAATTTTAAAAAATATATCTCTAGTTGTATTTGAACCATGAGCCTATAAATTCAGAGCGGAACAACAATCGGCACTTTTATGTTTTTTTTCGGGAGAAAACATATATGAAAGAAGAGGTTCAGAATATATTTGTCAATAAAAGATCTAAAACAATATACAAGTAGTAAAAGGAAATCAACCAAACGTAACATGAACCAGGTCTTTATTTCCATGAAAATAAGTGTGGTCAAACCTTGTGGGTCTGTAACGGGGTCTGCAGCCGGTGGGTCTGTTACCGGTGGGTCTGTGACCGGCGGGTCTGTAGCCGGTGGGTCCGTTACCTGTTGGTCGATAACGCTTCCTTAAAATGAAATAAATTATATGTATTCATTATTGAATTCGAATATAAAAACACACAGTGTGAATATTTCAGATATTAACTCATGACGTTATCAGCTATATCTAGTCGCTTGATCAGTGATTAAATATACATTTCTAAGACCTTCTCTGCTATGCCATGCTTGATATTCAAACGATATGCCAACTGAAGGTCCTAACCACTTAGTAAATATCATGTGTTAATATAAAAATGAACTCCGATCATGATTGAATGCAAAATCATATCCATATTTTTCCGAATATATAACAGAACAATTAAATTGCTTTATTTGGCGTTAGATATTATAGTGGAACTTCTTTAATTGTCACATATGTTTTAAATATATAGTTGAGTATATTTATATACTTATTTACAGCAAAAATTATCTATCAAACATTTGAATATTTTAAAACAACTTACCACTTCCGCTGCCACTCGATTCTCTTGATTGACTCGAATCAGCCACCGATGCTGCAGAATAACAACATATTTAAGATTTGCCAGAGTATTTTTTCATGAAATAATGAAATAAAGTATATTAAAAACATTGACTATTGCCTACAAACGACTAGAAATTATGTGGCCAAACCTCGATTTCCCTTTGAATCGGCCACATATAGTACAAATAGTATTTGTTTGCTGCGAATCAATACCGTAATGGTTTTTCAGTGTCATTCTTTATTTTACTATCGACGACACCACAAGCACATATGTGTGACATAAAACGTGGCGATTTTTGGTTGGTAAAGGCATGAAAAAGTATAATCATTTAGATATGCAAAAGCATATATAATATAAAAAGAACAACTGGGTTTGTTAAGGCATTCAAATGTTATTCTTTCAAATATGATATAGACCCTTAAATATATGGAATGTCTACAACTAAATGTATTAAACATACATTGAGTCACTGAATCACTGGGTTATTCATATGCTAGTGTTTATTTTATGATGTTTTAGCAAGAAAAAACAAGCATGACGTTATGGTGTTGATGAATGTGTTTACAATCAATAAGTATGAGTGTCAAATCGCCAATCAAACGATCTGAAACATGATATAAAAAATATAATGATGTATATATGATATAATTAAAAACCAATTTCAACTTGCGCTACAACTCGACTCGCTAGATTACCTCAAATCATTTTCAGATGCTCGTCAAATATGCATGAAATCCCCACGGATTATCATCTATGGCATAATAAAATACATACTTCTGTTTAAACAATTACATGAACCATATTTTTATTTATATTTTTTTTTAACTTAAAGCGTCAAATGAGTTGATTTCATTCCAGTCAAACAACTTATTCAAAGTATGCATTTATTTTTTTAATGTCATCTATACTAAGCATTTAGTCATATTCGATGGTTTCCCATAAATTACCCTCACGGGAAAAAACAGTTCGGGAGAGTCAATGATGTAGAACAAAGCTGATGTTTTGACAAAAAAATACTTTGATTTATTTTCAATACTATTCAAACCATTAGCCATCAAAACATTTGGAATCATTCGACATTATATTGGTTCGGTATATTTTTTTCCAAAAATTAAGGATCCCTCTTCAAGATGGCGTTATACTTCATTTTATCGAATTTAAGAAAGAAAAGTTCAAGAAATTAATTGCAAAAATATTATCTGGCTTTTCATGGACATCATGCAGATTATCATCCTGATAGATTTATGTTTATTTTAGATAATTTGAGCTGTTAAATGAGTTTGTTTTGTTATAATCGTACAATAAGATTTCCGATATAATGCCACTTATTGTAACAATATAAACATATCTATGTATAAATCTTAGTTTGAACCTATGAACAAAATGTAACTCAGATTGATATTTCTTGAACAGTGCGATTCCTTGGACCTGAAAAAATATACTGACGCAAAGTGATTACGCAACGGACAGTTGTTATTTTAACTCTTTTTTGGGTTACAGTTATGAAATTCACATATAATGCTTAAAACACCTAGAAATATATTAATTATCTTGAAGCTATGTATATTGCTGATGACGTAAAATGGTGCATGCAAGGGGTGTGATGTCTATGGATTAATGGCGACTATTTCGATCGACTCAAACTCTTCAAAACAATTACGGAATGCAAGCAAAAGGAACATTGGACGGTTTGCCACAACTTCAAGATCCTTCGAGATGGTCGAGATGTGCTAGAACGTTTTATAACAAGAAAATCGCAAAAGCGGAAGCCTTAATGTTATCCTGGGTTAATCGATTTGAATGCCACCGCCAACTATTAGCAGTACTATATCTAGCCAGAGCAAACACTGTTTTCTACGCATACCTACGATCACTTTGTGTGATAGAAAGAGCAAAATTGTCAGCGCGACCTTGGGACACGAACCGGAAACGCGACTCTTGAATTAACTTGGACGGCGTCCGAATGATCATTCGCAAGCAAAATTATTGGTAGATTTTCTTTGAAACATAAACAATACAGTATCATTTTCATTCTTGCAACAGGATTCTGATAACAGATTTTATGAAACGCTATTTTGATGAGTTCGGGACCGGTACCCTATATAGATATATTGAGCCGTACGGCAAAATAAATTATATTCCGCCATCCACTGCCCCAAATTAACTCCATGCGTTATAACAATTCTTCTCATGCAACAAGCGTGACGTTTAAATACAGTTAAACGAGACCTGAACACATCATACAATATTTTGTATGGTAAAATCCGTGACTTCATGGGGAAAAGGGGTATATGAATATAAGTTTTGAACATTAGATGTGTATAATATCTTGATCATTAATAAACAACATATAAAATGATATTCTGTGAAAATATGACGATGATGCGTTGAACACTCTTTGAAATACATCAGTTTAAATATACAGTTGCGTTTTTACTTTGCTTCAGTACATTTATCCATGCATCTTTTCATTTTTTATGAGATATACATTTGAAAAGGATGATAATAGTTACGTTTTCTCAACACAACTATAACATATCTTTACTAGATAACATTTTTATACGATTTTAACACCGAAGATAAAGCGTTGAGCGGTAAGCAAATGGTTTAGCGCTCCGATTTGTCATTTACATATTATGGATCGGCTTTCTGTTTTATTTTTGGTATCTGAACTGGTTTTCATTCAATATTTTGACAAATCTTCATTCTCTTACCATTGAGTAATCCAATCAACAGTGTCGAGATTAAAACACATTTTGTAGTAAGATCCTTCATTTTCAAAGTTTAATGTTACGTGTTTAACCAGCAACTGATGGATTAAAGGAGATACTATGGGTCTTATATAGTCAAAATAGGTTTTTCCATAAACGTGTTACAATGTAATTTCCATGCTCACCTCTAATCAATTTCGTAATCGAATTTAGCATTTCTTTGAAATTGTACTGAAACAGACGTAAATTCCTACACATTAATAGGATAGGGGCTCACAAATTACCACGCCTTACTGATCTCATATACCAAAAGGTTATTTAGTATATATATGGCAGCGAAAGTTTAATTTAAGCGAAACTATAGTTTAGCTAGCGAAATATTATCTTTTTGGATGCTGTTGGAAAAATAGTCTATTTTATATCGTAAAACAGTAAAATTTAAGGATTTTTCCTAAAGTTGATTAGGTTTCATGTACCTTTTGATCCAATTATGTGTACATAAAGCACACTCCCAGATAGGATTATCCGTGAGTTGAGTCAGGAACTGAACTCGGGGAAAATCGGCTTATTTCGATTACATTATTCAAGAGAACTCAATAAAGAGATTTGGACATGTTCGTTAGATAATCCATACTCTATTTCTATACATATGTTTTAACAGTGATTAATAGTGATTAACAGTGATTAATAGCCTGATATATAACATTTCAACATAAAAAACGTACATGATCAGTCATTAACAGTGATTAATATTCCTATATATATAACATTTCAACATAAACAACTTACATGATCCGAAAAATTAATCTTTCACTAGCGAAACTAAAGTCTCACTGAAAATTAAAGTTTCGCTGCGACATATATAATGCTGTTGACCCCTGTATGGTGTCGACAAAAATATTGAAAGTAAAATTATGTAACATATTCTTGATGATTAGGTATACTGATTGAAATACGGGTTTGCAATTTTATATACAAATTATATATAGTCATATATAATTTGTAATAGGTAATTCTCGTTAACATATGAAAGACGTCTATAGGGTTGCGTTGTCATCAGTTTCAACATTTTCATTAATTTTGTATAATTGACTTTATAAGATTTATAAGACATTTATGATATGGAACAAGTATATCATGGGAACCCGGCCTCGAATGAGCATCGGTCCGGGTATAAGAGACAATGACCACAAAACATTAAATGATTCGCTAATGACATGTAGAATATGCGTAACCTGCTAATCAATCAAGCGTTAAACGTTTAAGTGTAAACTGAATACCTAAAAAGCCATGCAATTCAACGCAAAATATACAAATTGTTGTATTGGATTCAATCCAGGTATATCCTAATGAATCTCCTATATTGATAATTTTTTGTTACAGTAATACACATATTTGATCACTGATTCAGCATTGTATGAGGTTTAAAGCGAGGACAACTGAATTATATACCATTTTGAAATGAAAAGTTGTAAACTCGTCCTTCATTATAATTGCACATTTATTCATATCGATGATATATATATGAAATATGACAATCGTCGTCTTTATATGAAAGGGGTCAGATCTTATTGTTATAGTTGCATATGAGTTGTGACCTGACTTTCAAACAAAATATATTGAAGATCCAAACAATTCAACCAACATCATATGAATAAATCGAAAATTTACGATGAAATCGTGATCTACTAATACGTGTTTTATGATATGATTAACTTACTAATTACCTATGTATTAATGTTGTTCCCGCCTTTTTTCTCAGATTTTTCTTTGCATATAATTTTGACAACGCTGAGCATATATGGCAATCTCTTTAAATTAAATTTCACGCACCAGGATTTGAACATAAGCCAATGTCGAATGGCTTTTACATGGTCTTATATAAATATTAACAACAGTAACATAACTTTAGAAACAATATAAGCTATTAAACTGAACAAGGCTTTTATAGAATAAAGGTATGTTCTTCATCTCACTTTTCAAATGACACGGGTTTTGTTCAGCCCTTTCAACTCTACCATCAAAAATGGCAATATGTGACTACAAAATCATTGCATTATAAGGTGTTTGTAAATCTAACAAACAATTGTAAACATTTTTTTTATAGTGAATATTTGGCCCGTATAATTAATAATATTTGAATATTTTTCGCATTTAATAGATACATTTGAAAAATTATAAACGGTTAACTTGGGGTGGATACTATGTTCGTATCATGTTTAAGCATTCTGTTGGTGTTTTATGAATAACATCCCAGTGTTGAAGATAAGCATAACCTCAGTCATTAAGTGAGATATATGTCATTCATTTTTAAGTTATCAATATTCTAAAAATAAAGTTGATATTGATGTTACGTGAAATAGATGCATTTTAAATTGATTATGAATTTAAGTTGCTAACTGAAAACGTGTAAATTCTTTGTCTAAATACTAATTGTGTTTTCTGATGATTTTGCATACAGATGATTTGCATGCATATGATGAAAATGTATCAATAAAAACGAAAAAGTATAATACTGGAAAGTGGTTGGTGGCAACTTTATAGCGGGACATCGGCAAATATATGCATTTTGAGAAACTGTATGCCAAAATTTTTTGAATATATTCTTTATCAAATCATGACAAATTCAACAATGCGATTGTAGAGAGTTCATATCAAAATCGCATCGGAACAGTTCGCATGATCATGCTTAACACATGCTCATAGGAAGAGTTCCCCTGTATACATCTTTTCAGAGTTCATTTGGAAAGGTTAATTATATTTTTGAGCTAGGTGCCGCCCATGATGTTTATTAGCATAATTGGTTGCGTTAAGCTAAATTTAAAGCAGAAAGAAGTTTTTGCTTTGATGATGAATCCAATTTTAAATAGTATATACTATACGATACAGAACATCACATGTAAATAATTCATTAACATCAAAAGCGACATTCAACACAATTAAAGGGCAGCATTAAATAGTTTGCTTTAAAAGTTAATGATTTTTACAACAATTTTATATAACATACATAACTTTCTCGTATATTAGTTATTTGAAAATTGGCTGTCACATGTAAGTAATTGGTTTTGCTATATATTCAACTTTATGTATTGGTAGTGAGACATGAAAAGCAGATATAAAAACATATATAACAATGTTAAACGTAAACTTATACACCCCTCGTCATGACATCACCTTAGCTAAAATTAGGGTCAATATTTTCAGCTTACATTGCATCAATCTATGGGTTCACAGTTCTATTGAGGATTTAGTTCAACAATTTATGTTTGCTAAAGTCATGTAATCGTGAGCCTTCACTCAACTGAGTTTATACTTAACTCATGAAAGCTCATAAATTGTGGCATAATCACAAAAGTCGATTTGATATTATCAATAATGAGCTGATTAAGTGGTTTATGTCTCCAGAGTTGTACATGTTTGGGTGTTAAAATGGTATGCGTTTCAATTTGATATATCTCTGTGGATATTGTCAAAATATTCATAATATTCATAATACCCATATATCCATATACTTGTGTGTGTTTTAGCCTATCTACTTAAACACTCAATGTGATAATGCCAAAGGCCAGGAAACTGTCACAACACAAATTAACCTGAAACAAAATACTTCAATCCTTGTGTCTCAGACCAACGAAATGGAATAAACTATTTAGATGCGGTAATCAAGAAGAGATGAGTTGGTTAGTCAGTTAGTGATTTTTTTTTTATATTCAGGTGACATTTTTTATCAATTACTTAAGTAATTATTCGTTAAAACATATATTCTAGATGTAAAAGTGATGAATGATTTGAAAATAAGTTTTTACGTAACCAATAAGAAAGTTTTATACCTCGGATTTACATAAGCAATGTATAACGTATAATAAGGTCTATTTGAATGTGATGTTTTTATGTATTTAATATTACCACAGGGATATTGCGCCGTGGTTTCTAAATACGTACTTGCGACGTTGATTTAAGATGCTGTACATGTGAATTCCTTTGGACACCTTTAATATTCTAATTCGTCATTCAACGTCGAAAGAACGTGGTAAAATAGCAATTACAAACAAATAGGGGGTATTGGTAGCATTATGGTATCTTAAAAATATATGAATTTAGATCTATTTATGTTGCATTCACATTCAAAGATAAAACTTTGTTTCAGCAGTGTTTTGAAATTAATACATAAAGGCGTAAAATAGTTTAGGGCGTTTATAAAGGGCGTCTTTAATGGCGTTTGCATACATTGACATGGACAAAAACTAGAGTGTCTTTTAAACTTCACATTACACATGAGATTCGTCCATTGTTCCCTTTTTCTTAATGTGTTTTGTTAATGCAGGCCGTGTGTTTATTTGTGATAACAATTTGTCTGTTTTGAAGCTTTATAACTGTTTATGTCATCTTTGCTCGTTTTATTTCAAAGAGTTGGTATTGAAGAAAATATCAAAAATTATGATGGCAGATGTGGCGCTATGAATTACACGTTGAAATTGCAACGATGTAAAACAACTAAGCCATTAAATAACCTGTAATTTATATCAAATGATATAACTGATTGAGCAGCTATTGAAGTGTATTATTATTGATGTTATGTCAATAATAACATACCATTATTCCTTCCTTGGGATGACAATAAAAACACTGTATTACAATTTATACTTTCAGGGAGCGAGCCATTAAGTAAATTCAAAGGATCAATTGCACTCGCTAGCTGATGTAATATGAGACTCTTCGCAAGATACTTATTGCAGCAATTCATTATGTATTTAATTAAAGTAGGCCACAAAAATTCCTAACGTTTCAATGATTTGATAAATGTATGGGCTCGCTTGAAAACCTATGTACACTTATTTAACCTATCTAAACACTGTACATTTAACAATGTGGGACCCGCATATGATGTGAAAAAATAATGAAATTGCAAAACCTAATAGCAATGTGACGCGGTAAAAAAAAGGTGTTTTTGATATGTTAGAAGGTTTCCAAAATATTAATATCAGCAACATTTGTGCTATATAATATTTGATTTTTTTGAAATAGAAATAATAGAATGCCGCTCAATGTAACTATTTGAAAATAATTATGTCTGAATCACGTTTCACTCATTTATCCATTACTATTATATAATATCACTATTATTTGATTAATTTGAGCAAATGACGATTGTTAAGATAGAAGTAAACTTCAAATTATAACAAACAATACATCCATTGAAATGGTTTCAAATTCAACTGGCTGCTGAGACTTTGAGCATCTAATTTCTATTATTGACTCAACTCTCACTCATGAAAACTCAAAACCTAAATCAATACGAAACAGTTCAATATGTAATGAACGGGCGCAAATCAAAACAGAATTTAGAACTTTTTTAGTCATAAATTTATTTTTAATTGTCGAAATAATACATATGCTCTTATTTAGTATACGTACATTTATCCTAGTTATACTATATTTGACTATGAGCTCTATATGATATTGTTCAAATATGTAACTGTCAAAAAAACATAATATCAAGGCACTACATCTAGAACCGTTGACAGTTATTCTGGGTTGAAGTGATTTATTTGATATTTCACAGTCAACGCTCTAATAGTCACGTTACATTTAACTAATCGTAGTAGGAATCGGTAGTCTGAATATGAGGGTCCCGCATATGATGCGTATACCAGTCTTAATGAATGAAATAATGACAACGCAATGCTATTACCCACATCATTGCATTTATAATTACTTATATGTCTAACATTTAAAATTGCGTATGTGTATAATCGTTGTGGGTGTTGATATAACATAGCTGGTAAATAGCGATTCATATATTGAAGGTTGATTAAATTTACCTCAGATGTTCATGCTATTGATTTAAACCTTTTATCTAAAGAAAGGTAGAAAAATAAGTGGCAAAGATAATCAACTAAGTGGCATTATTGATACGATTTTGACTTAACAACACAACACAAATCTTAATATATTCGCGAAACCAGTTTTATTTGATACAAATTTGATACATATCTTAAGGTGATAGCATTGAGATCTCAGGGGTTTACAAATTACCTTACTCTAGATTTTTTAAAAGTTGGATTGACATGTACCTATAAGTGCAAACTATTCCATAGGTCATATAGAAATAGCTAGTTTATTGTGATATTACCCTTATTTTCAGAATTTGGCAGATAGAAATTGAAAATAAACTGTAGTTGTAGTAATATTTAGGCTATTACGTCTAAATACATTTTAGGTATTGCGGTTGTTGATGTTTATATAACCTGTGTCTATTTGACGTTAATATGAATTCAAATTGACCTAATATATTATTTCAAACGGGAATTATTAATTTGGATTTTTACATTAAAAATACCTCTCACCTTAAATTTTTATCCGCATTTGATTGTAAACTCATTGTTTGATTTTATATCTAAAGGTTATGAATGGCATTTCATTTTAGTATATAAAAGGCATGTACAGCAGCTCGCATGCATATATAATTTTTGAAATTGGAATCCAATTAATAACTTCTAATTTAAGAAAATATAAATCACATAAAGTAACCGAAATGGTTTAATTCTCATGCCAAACACCTAACCATTAAATTTCTATCACCGTTGACGATAAACGATACATTTATATTCATATGCGTAAAGCGATTTACCCTAAGTGATAACTTTAAATGATTGTTCGCATGTATCAGGGGAATAATTAAACATCATTATGACTATGAAATATAAAAATATAAAAAATATGGTTAAAGTTTGTGTCTATATTGTTGCCCATAGAAATCTTCTGGCCAGTTTTCTTTTAAATACGGGTTGCCCCGGACTCCTATGAACTAATACATGCTGAAACCATATTATTACAGTAAAAAGTCAATGAATATTAATATATTTTTATTTTCATTCGATGTGCCACGCATGTCAGATCATGCAGGTGTAATGTAAAATAATTGACAAGTATAACATATGTATAGGTATTATTTTATATTAATATGAAACATATAATGATTATTGTATAAATTTCTATGACTCATTTTATATGTTTGGGATACATTTCTAAATCATGTGTCATTAGCGAGCCTCCATGTAAGACATCTTGTCTTTGAGCTGACGACCAACGTTGTGCTCGTAAGATTGCTATTCGGACGTCCTTATTCGTCGTGGAGGCAGAAAATATATTGCATTGACCTCATGTCATAGTAAAACGTAAGAAATACTTTGTTTTTTAGAATTAAGGACGTAAAATGATGTCTGGAAAACTTTAATATAAACCAAATGTATGTCGTTCTCTCAACGTCATGTCTCAATGCAATGCAACATGCTATAGACAACACTTGCCGTGGGATTTGTCTCGCTAAATTTATTAGCTATCCTCATGGTTCTATTGCGTTATAATGTAGCCAATTTGTTCACAATTGGATACTAATATCGAACAGTATTATCTCTCTAAACTTGATTAATGAATATGCAGTTAAGAATGTTGATTTTATATTTTATTGAAGTAGCCATATACAACTGTTGACATTATTTCAATGTTATAAAAGCGCGAAATTTGCTCGAAAATCTTCATTGAGGCATTTTTATTTCCAAATGATAAAAAAGTGCAATTGATACAATCAAAACATGCTAGAGGCAGAATATAAGTCGCATTTACCACGTTTACCGAATGTTAAGAATCATTTATCGTCAATAGTTGGATTAAATTATGTCCATGATAACCACATTGTTTATGTTTTAATTCAGTAATTGGCTAATTAATTATTGGCGATTGAAAACAATCTTTCAAATTTATATAATTGTGAATGAATGTAATTTCCTTCAAATTAAAATCAAACGTGACATTATTGTAAAAAACAACAGTGATTCATGTCGAATTTCACTTCTTCTTTTTCATCGTCATCATCATCATTCCATCATCATCATCATCATCATCATCATCATCATCGTCATCATCATCATCATCATCATCATCATCATCATCATCATATTGCGTTTCTTCGTTACTTGAACTTTAAATGAAATTAAATTACCTTTTTATTACAAAAGCATATGGGCTTATGTTGACCATTTTATGTTTTGTGACAAGGACATTGGATGGTTTACCAATAGACAGTAACTTATTTATTCACAATCTGGAACTTTTTCCCCCAACCCCTTGCTCACCAAGTTAAGTGCAATGTGTATGTGAGACTCTTCGCCAATTACGTTGCATTGTATATATTCTATTATAATATATCCTGTGGTACCCTGTTATTTCAGGTTGTGATTCCAAGGAGCAATTTTCAACCAATTTTTTAGCAAATGTTAACCAACTGTGTTTTATTTGATTTAAATATAACTTGTTTTCACAAGTCACAATTATTTTGCAGAGAGGATAACGCAGTCAATAATGCAACTAATTGTCAAATATATCGTCCCGAGATAGCTATTGAATCCTATCACTAAATTGGTAGGTGAACTGCGATGTTATGTAAAGGGCATTAGTTTTCTTAGGCACAACCAATATACGATTGTATTGCTCACACAATCCATACTTCAGCATGATAGTAGTTCATTAAGTTTGGCATTTAATAAATCTTACTCGAAGTTAGAAAATTAAAGTTTTAAATGGGACTATTGTCATTGATTCCAACTATTAATTCTATTCTGACCTTTTTAATGGAGCCATAATATTATCATGGATTCAGAAATAGCTATTTTATTTTATTTGTATATGTTCACTTAATATAACAAAAATATCACTTTATAATACTCTGAGGCAATAAAACGTTTTTCGAAAAATGATAACCAACTTCAGAATAGGGAAATGATATGATCTTATTATTTCATTAGTTTGATTAGATAAGGATATTATTGTTATAATTATTATTTTGCTTTATTCCATGGTACTTACCGGTGATGGTGGGCAATTTAAAGCATCTAAAACGTCAAATGCTCCATCCGGCATACATGTGATTGTATCGGACGTTGAACTAAATGTGCATGACACTGTGCATGTTGTTCCAACTGGAACACTTTCAAATGACTGAAACCCACCGCAATCTTGTTGGCTGAAACCCACAGTACCGAAACCCGGTACTGTGCAGGTCACTACAAGATAAGGTTAACAATACAAGGTTAAACGAGGTTATATTGGTTAAAAGAAGATTTATTTGATCATTGAGATATACCGAATAGCAATATCGAAAAAAAATAAGTAGAATGAGTTTTGATTGCAAAATTAAGATGCAAAGCACACGCTGCAATTTACAATTTCCAGCAATAACTTCTAGTCGTATTTGAGCCAACAACCTTGAGATTTACAGATATACGGTTTACAATTAAATCTATTTCAGATATCCACAAAAAAGTATTCAAATCAGATGAAAATGCAAAAACGTACCTGGTGGGTCAGTAACGGGTGGATCTGTAACGCTTCCTTTACACAAACAATATTATACTGGTTCAGTATTAATTCGGATTAGAAAAGCCATGTAAGTTTAAACATATTGGTTGATATTAACTTATGACAATATCGGTTATTTAATTTATGTTTCCGTTATATAAACATTATTTAGAATCATTCATTGAGACACAATTTAACGCCAATATTCATGCTAATATCTGAACAATATGACATTTAAATGCGGCTGTTCAGCCAGTTCTCAGTAAATATCATGTATTTCGGAAAAAGTGAATGCATGGTTATGATGTTCAATCACATCGTGATGTCTTTCAACATATCGCTACATGCATTGTTAAATGTATATGCATACACATGCATATGCTGAATAATGAAAATAAAACCTGAATGAGTCGATGCTTCACTGCAAACGCCTTCTGTTTTATACATTATCATTATTCCAGATGATTTGAAAATAAAAACTAAATATCAAAGATGTTGAGCTTGAAAACAACTTACCACTTCCGCTGCCACTCGATTCGCTTGAATGACTCGAATCAGCTTTAGATGCTGAAAAATATCAAAGCAAGAATAATCCTACGAAATCATAACTATTAAATTATGAAATTTATTCCTAGTAAAAAAATGAATCAGGGTTGACATACTGTCATCCAGACCCTATTGATGCTGATTTGAAGCAAGTCTCCTGGCCATTTTTAAATAGTCCATAAACAATCAAATACGTCAAACCATCAAACATTATCCGTTTTCACTGATAATAAAGTTAATTACCGATATTAATCAGACTTGCTCGATAGAAGAAAATCAATTAATAAACATAGGGAGGGCAACCGTTCCCTGCCGTGTTAAGGTAACGATAACACATGCTTTATTTAAATTTCGACATATAGGTAGAAATGTATACATAAAAAAACAAAGCTGAATTATTCGCAAGTCAATCGATTTTGACAAGAAAAACTATGACTTTAACAGAAACAACGACAAATAACATTATATAAACACATAAAGTTCTGATTGATATTCGTTAGTGCAAACAAAGTTACAAATATGCTCAAAATGCACAATCAAATCTATGAGTATCTTGCGATCGCTTATCCTTATATTTTCAAAATATGCCGGTGAGTGGCCGTTTTCATGATACATTCATAGGAATTGGTTGAAAGAACTTTGGCATGCTGATTAAAAATGCAATCTAGATCCAAGCAACCAAAACCATAAAAAAAAGAAAGCCTATATAAATCTGGAAAATATAGATATGAAACAGACTTGCACCTGATAACCTAATCATTATTCCATAACAAAATGAATGACCATCTCTACTTCATGTCCCCGGTTAATTCGAAACCCAGTTAATTCGAATATATTTCTCCGGTTTTGAGGGGTTTGAATAACGAGAGGCTACTGTTTTTGACAAAGTGTTGTTATCAAAATAAAAATTCATACGTGTTAGCGAATTGAGGGATTTTTTGGCATTTGAGAAGTGATTTGTTAAGACGTCGAGCTATGCCCTTAATCTGCGCAAACCACTTGTTGCGGAAAACGAATTATCATTATATTATTCATCAACTCCCCGTTGTCATTACTAGAATCAAAACTGTTTTTATTTAAAACTTTAAGAATATCGCAAAGCACTTACCAATGAATGAACCGATCAAAAGCATCGAACTTAACACACATTTTGTTATAAACAAATTCATTTTCGGGGTTAAACGATTCGTGTTTTGTCAGAAACTGATGACTCGAAGGAATACACGTGGATGTTATATTGTCAAAATGGGATGTTTTATTTACGTGCTAGAAGGCAATTGTCATTTTTAACATGCAATCATTTCATCAGTTTATTTCGGCAACCCTTTGATAACTTACGCAGACAACGAAAATGTTGAAAGGTAGGACATAAATTATATAGGGGTTCACAAAATACTCTTCTAGCGAATTGTCATAAACGTACCTGGATGATGATTCCATGTTCACATGCTATCATTTCATTTTCAATTTCGCCAATTCTTTGATAACGTGCGAAGGCAACAACAATTTCAAAGAATTTGGAAATATTTAGATAGGGGCTCATCAATTATGTTATGGGATTTCTTTGTTGTATATACCTTGATGTTTATTCCATGTTCATATGCTATCATTTCATAAGTCAATTTCGGCAATCCTGTGAAAACGTAGTAAGGTCTCGGAAATTTAGAAAGGTGTGTCCATACTTAGATAGAGGTTCCTAAATTAATTAATGTGATTTCTGTGCTGAATGTACCAGGATGTTGATTTCATGTACACCTGTTGATATATCAATATTGAATATCGACATATGGGCTAAGCGTGTGAAAATAATAGAAAGTCCGAAAGGTTTTGGCAATAATAAGATAGGGGCTCATAAAACGCCTCACAATACTAATGTTATGTATCAAAGGTTAACAGGTAGACATTATGGTGTTGTGTTGATTAATTAAGCTCATATGTTTTGAATGTTTGGCGAAATTTTTGAACCTTAAATCTATTTGTTTTGATAAGTAAATATACAAGGCTATACAAAATATGTCTGATCATTTTTTATTTGATCGTTAACTTATGTAATGCACACCTATTGCCATGTGTTGCAACAAAGCAATTTCAACGTGTTAATATTAATACTATAATCGAGAACTTATTTGGTAATGATTAACTGTTTTTATTTTAGATTTGAAAGCAACTTAACGGATATGCTCGTATGGCTCTCATCTATTACGAAAACCATTTTACCTCACTGGCAAATGTTCTAAAGATTATTTCTTAAATTTAACACAATATCGGCATTACAAAATTACATTGTTTATTAGTATAGATATGTATGATGACAGCGCTTTTCAGTTATAGTATGAATACATTTTATGATGACACCTGCTGATTGGCCAGTTTGGAAGAGGACACCAACATAAACAAAATAATTCTTACATTTCTGTACCACCCCAGCAATCAGAATATTGGTAAGACTGCTCATGTTTATCATTTTACATAGTCGAATTCATTAACCTCATAGCTTGTGTATGCATCCTAAGACTGTGGCACCCGCGTATGATATCAAATGATGAAATCGTAAAACATGACATAATGGCAGCACAGCAATACTTACGTGTAATTATTATGTTATAAGGCTTCACCACATGCACAGCTGCAGCATGTGATTTAATGAGAAAAAGCAAATATTTGAAATTGTGTCAAGGTTATTATATATGAAACCTTGTTTCAAACATTCAGACATCACAAATGTATTTCAATAAAATGGTGTTATGTTAATAGATATAATAACAACAATTGAACTATTATCAAACAATAAATGTAGACACATAAACCTCTCAATAGACATTAAAAAGGTAGACTCATGAAATGATATTAAATTGGCTGTAGTTATGTGTTATCTTCTGTCTTTGTTTCATATAGTCAATCTACACTGAATCAATAGTGACGGGTTATTTTGGAAATTGACAATATTTAATAACATATCAGAACACAAAAGAAAAATCAAGGAAAGTTTAATTGTCTTTTGCAAAAGTGTAGTTATAATATTGGACTTGACTTTTTATATATTTGCCCCTAATTGTCGGGTTTCTTAATCATACCGATGTAATATCTGTACATTAAAATGGTTGATTTGAAATTTTCATGTTATTGGACATTGATTTGGAAAATATTTCAAAATTGTTTTTGGATCAACAGTTGTAATGATATGTTTGAAAATACATAAGCCAGAAATGTTTGGTTAAAATAGTTTATTTGTAAGATATATTACGCTGAAAGTTTATTTAAATGAAAACTATTTTAATGCATGTGGATTTGTTACATGAATATGAAGGTCTTGTATGTGGCAAACATCTAAATTATAATTGCGAATATAACTAACATGCAAGGCCCCAATACATATCATTTATATAACCCCAAAACAAACAGAAATGCTCATTTTAGTCATAGTATATAGACAGTGGAATATCAGTGTATATGTCGTATGTAATAACTGTAATTACCCCTTCCCCCAAATTTGCAGGCTAGGCGAAATAAAAATTTTGTCACAACAACGTAATATGGCGATGTCAATAGGGATAAATTTAAGTAATAATAACGTCATCTTGACGTTTTGACGTAACATTGGTGTCCCGATATCACCTTGCTGTGATGTAATTTCTGGTTGGGACAAACGTTTACGTCAAAAAGACCTACTTACATGAGGAGGGATTTTTGCCGGGAGGGGGGAGCTTTTGACCCTTTACCGATTAACCTATATACAGAGAAATGGACCTAGTCTAGTGGAATTCATCTTGATTAAGATTCTATATAATATTGCATTCTCATATTGATTCAATCTAAAAGGTCTTCATAACAACTAAAGAGATCATTTAAGGGCCTCATCAAAGATCATTTATATAATATTGCATTCTCATATTGATTCAATCTAAAAGGTCTACATAAAAACTAAAGAGATCATTAAAGGGTCTGGCCACACGGGACACTTCCTCGAGCTTGTTTTATCAAAATAAACAGAGAGTCGTAAAACATTCCTTATGGAAAAATAAAAAGCACAACAAAACGTTGGGATAAACAAGCTGAAAAAAGCTTCCCGTGTGACCTCGCCCTAAGACATGGGGGCCCTTAAGATTTCTATTCAATGTTGTTTACATCGTGTATGCCTAACACAGTGACGGGATAAAGTCTACTAAGAACCTAAACATGACTATATTTAGATAATAATTAGTGTTAATGCCATCAAGTTGAATTTCGGCACTTTTTTCTTTACCTGGAGTAATAAAAACATTTTTAGTACTAATCAAAAATCAAACTATGGAAATTCGCAATAATCAAACCATCCATGTTTCAAAATGCATAAGCAAATTGTTAACAATGATAAAGTTATAACAAAACCGATGAGCATTTATTTTTGTGGCAGCTTTATATTAAATAGTATGTCCACACTATTGATACTCGTATACATATGATTGATTAACATATCGATTTGACATTTTAATGCTGATTGTTGTATTTTCACTATTTAATTTAGAAAATAAGCCTAGTTAAATTAAAAATAAGACTCAGACCTTACTTCGCAATATTGTAGTTTTGATTAAGGCGTTTATTTAATGCATCCGTTATATCAACACACTCAACCTTGAGATTTGTTGATCGCGTTTGTATACATATTGAATTTTGTGAGTGCTTGATAGGTTTAAAAATGACATACTGTGGTTCAATATTTTCTTATACTGTCCCTGTGTACAGTCCGTCGTAATTATTAGAATTATAGAAAACGCTATTGCAACATTGTAAGTTAGTGATTGAAATTATAGCTTTAACTATTGCTCCGCAATTTTATTAAATAACTTATTGTTTTTAGTTGGTAAAATAAATATTGCTTTTATCATAAAGAACATAAATAGTATGTGACGACTTCATAGGCTCTAAGTTGAAACATTTATAATGAGTGATACATTGCATGACCATAACCGACGGCCGTTTTAGCAAAGCTTGCACCAAATAAACAATGATTTTAAGATTAAAGCTACCGGAAAGCCATCTCATATATTTAACATGTTAACAAATCAATTATATTGGTCATTCGTCATGTTATTCATTAAGGAACGTAGGCAACACACATTAATTACCAACGTTTCTACAATTTATTAAAATATGAGGGTTACCTGAAAGCTATCCCAAAGCTATATCGATTTAAGCTATTTGAACGTTGTAAGGTAACAATATGACCCGCATATGATGTAAAAAAAGATTATATTTAATTTATAAAAAAGCATTATATGAGGCAAAGCAAATAGATCTAAGTGTTTATGATATAATATAAGGTCTCTTAAACATAACATGTAAAGAGACAAAAAATGGCGTCCTAAGTTATTGGACTATAAGTACAAGCTATAGTAAGCAAGTGTTTGTAATTCTAGATGAACCCTGATACACTCATTTATCAGTTACTGATATTGTATAAATATTATGAGTGAACTAACTTTGTATTTGAGTGGATGAAATATTTGTAAGCATCTATCCATATTTTATATAGTCAACGTATGCTTAATCAATAGTGATATGTAATTATGGACATTTTCAAGATTTTGCGCCATAATATGCGATTGCATAAGCAGGGGAGGGTTTATCGCTGTTTGTAAAATTGTAGTGTGTTTGTTATTATTTGAGTTTGACATGATTCGTGTAGTAGATTTTATTTTACATTGGCTTATACATAAGTTTGGTGCTATTTGTTGTTTACATATCGCATATTTGGCTAATATCTGCCTTAATCAAATTATATGAAGTTATGCAGTACCTAAACGTAATGTAATTTCTATTGTTGTTTCAGAATTTATCTATATATTTCTAAAGATATGTTATCGGATTTTGTGCTTACTTGTTGCAAAATTATTGGACTTAATTAAAGACGAGATTCATGCGTTGCAACTGGTGTTTGGAAACAGCTCATTAGCTGAACCTCATAGACGTTTTTATTAATATTATATAAGCTGGCATATTTCCTTTCTTAGTGATACAATAAGAATAAGATTATCTATTTGAAAATCAGGTTCAGATACTTATGATAACAAATATATGACTGATTATTCGATCATTTTACCATTTCGTTAATTTTTATATGTTGCAAGCTGTTTGGACATGGACGAGCTTGTAGGTAAATCGTTATGTAAAAATGGGTTCAATCTGCGTCGTAAGTAGCCCTTATATTTTCATTTTCATATTTAATATAATCTAAGACATTTATTGAAAGGGGTTGTAGGTTGTAATGATTGTATTAATATTAATAAAAAATATTGATAAAAAATATTGATACAAAGTAGACCAGCACCTAGTTACCTATTTATCATTCCATGATAAATGAGTGGCCATCTGGACTTCCTGTCCCCGGTCGATTCTAACCGATTTCGACGGTCTCGAGTATTGCAAATTAACGAGAGGTTACTGTAGATTGGTGAATTATAAATATAGAATAATAATTCATGCGTGTTGGTAATTTGCGGGATTTTTGGCATTCGAGAAGTGATTTGGACAGAGGTATTTATTAATGCAACCCTTTGATCACGTACGCAGGCAACCACAATTTTGAAATGTAAGACAATGATAAAATAGGGGATCACAAAATACTCTTCCAGCAAATGTTCATTAACGTAACTGGATTTTGAATCCATATTTGCATGCTATCATGTTATAAGACAATCGGCATATTCTTTGATAACGTGCGATGGCAACAACAATATAGAAGAGTTTGGAAATATTTAGAAAAGGGCTAATCAATTACTTTATGTGATTTCTTTCTTGTATGTACCTGGATGTTAATTTCATGTTCATATGCCATCATTTCATAAGTCATTATCGGCGATTCTGGGATAACGTACTAGGGTTACGGACATTTAGAGAGGTGTGTCCATACTTAGATAGGGGTTCAAAAATTACTTTATATGATGTACCTCGATTCTGATTTCATGTTTACTTGTTAATATTTCAATATTTAGTTTCGGCATATTCGGCAAAGCGTGCGAATATAACTAAATTTCAGAAGGTTTTTGCAATAATAATTTAGGGGCTCAGAAAATGCCTCACAACACTAATCGTATGTATCAACGGTTAACTGCATATCAAATTATATGTGAGTCAAGTTCGTATGCAATAAAACACGCTAAAAAGTGATTGATGACCTCGAGGAGACATTAAGCAGCAAAATAATAGCATACTGGCAAGCAGTTACCGGAAAATTTTAACGGTTCAAAATATCTCAAATATCCAAGATAATATGACTTTCTATTACTCTATGATTTTCTTTCAATTTGCAAGTTAATTACTTTTGTACTTAATTATGAATTTTTATAAAATGATAAACTTGTCGAACTTTTTTTTTAATTTTATGAAATACGATGTTCGCTAAAAACCTACTTTAACAGCTGTACTTATTTAACCTGTCTGAATGCTGCAAGGTTAACTTAAGACTGTAGCACCCGCATCTGATGTAAAACAACCTGAAATCGCAAAACATATAATAATGGAAGCGCAGCTATACTTTCGTGTAATTGATATGTTACAATGCTTCATCGCATGCATGTGGTGTCATGAATTGGTTGATGAAATATTTGAATGAGAAAAGGCAAATATTTGAAATTGTGTCAAGCTTATTATATATGAAAACTTGTCTCAAAAATTTAATCATGACTAATGTATTTCAATAAAATGGTGTTATGTTATCAGATATAATAACAACAATTGAACTATTATCAAACAATAAATGCAGACACACAAGCCTCTCAATAGACACTAAACAGGTAGACTCATGAAATGATGTTAAATTGGCTGTAGTTATGTGTTATCTTATGTCTTTGTTTCCTATAGTCAATCTACACTGAATCAAAAGTGAAGGGTTATTTTGGAAAATTGACAATATTCGACAATATATCAGAAAATAAAGCAGACTAAATGAAGTTTTTATGGTCTTTTGCAAAATTTTAGTTATCTTATCCAAATATTCCCTAAGCATGATTTATTTAAAATTATCAAATAAATGAATATTATTTAATTTCTACTATTGTTTCAGAGTACATCTTTATATTTCTATCATTATGTCATCACGTTCTTTGTTCCAAAATATGAACTTCAATAAAAAGTGCATTTATATATAAATGATCATAGTTCATATGCAAGTACATATATATGATAACATCTAAGAAACTAATCACAAATTTATATTTGAACTTTGAACAAGGACGGATATAGTTATGATTAAACTGACTGCGAAAGGTAATGAGAATAGAATTATATTTTTAAGTCGCCGTTAAAAATGAAAAATAATTATTAGAATCGTTTGCACACACTCTTGCTTGATTTAAAATAAGTGTCATGTTGTTGGTTAATAAGGTTTAAAATGATTTCACTCACTGCACACAATGTTATTTCGGATCTCATTTAGACCGGCATGCAATCAAAATATTAGCTTTTGAAGATATTGGTTATCATTCAAACATTGTTAGATCATCTATGCATTTCGTAATACGTACTGAGAATATTTATAAAAAATCATTTAGGGTTGAAACATATTGTGACTTTCATTTTGATGAGATTATTTTCAATCTCGAAATGAATGGGAAAAATATTTTCACAGTTGTAACTCTGATAGTTTACTTTCATGAAAACTATCTTATTGCATGTGAATTCGATAGTTTGAATATGAGGGTCCCGCATCTGGTGCATATCAAAGTTATAAGTGCTAACATAGCTAACATGCAAGGCTTTAATGCATATCATTTCATTTATGAATAATGATATGTCTTCCGTATTGATATTCGTCTACGTCTGATACATTTATAAGTCGATTTAAATTAGTGCAGTTATTAAGTTATATATCTTGAATGCTGATTTGAATAATTTGATAAACGATAAGAATCGGACATAACGCAACAATACTATATTGATGTTCTTAAAACAGGCTTTTTCCTTAATCTATTTAATGAACACATGCTACCTTGAACCAAATAGAATGCGCAATATTCGATTATTTGGGATGTATAAAGATACGTTGACCAGATATCTAGATGCTCGGCTAAGTTTCAAACTTGAATTAGCCTTTTATTGTTTTTTTTTCGATTTTTCCTCAAACTTTCAATGTGTCTAGAGCTATATGGTAAGCTCCAGAAATGATATGTATCTTCTATAATAGCAACTATTACTAATTATTCTTATAATTGCTGGCAAAATAATAGCTTTTTAATCGTGGCTTTAAAATAATTAATAATTAATTTTTAGGATTCTAATTACATTAAACTTGAATTAATCGGGTCCTAAAATTATGTTATAACCAAATAAGATACTTTTTATACGTTTAACTTTTATATTACCATCTTGACTTTAAATTACCTGTGCATGCCGTTTAAAGTGAAGTATGCACAATGTTGATACATTTAATGCTGCTCATTACATCATGCAAATCAATATTATTTAAATTATATCCTGAATTAAACAAGTATTATCATTTATGATTTCTCGTGATTGTTACAACAACAGGTCAAGTGAATCTATCTTTATTCTGTATATAATCAATTATATATTCTTTTTGTTGAAGAATGAACAAAAAACAAAAAAAGTCATATGTGTTTCAAAGATATAGTCATAATCCCTAAATGTATTGGATGGCGGGATCAGGAATCCAAAGCCGTTTGTCATCTTTTTCACCTGCAAAAATGGACTGAGTTGGTAATATATATATTATGGGCAGAGAAGGTAGGTTGGCCGAGTTGGGAAAAAATGCCGAGTTCGTCTCGAGGCCGAAATTTCCAGTTACCGTTAAACATAGGCAATTGTAAGTACTTATTTCTTTTTGTGAGTGGTTGACAGGTTAAAATGAAACATACTGTTGTTAAATGATTGTTATCACTGCGTACATGCTGTAATTTTACTTTGAAAATTCTATGAAAAATATGCTATTGAATGCTATTAAAACATTTAAACTATTATTTTGTTATGATAAAATAGTTCTTGCTTGAAGGAAATGGAGTGAATGAAATAAAATGAAGGGAAAATAAAATAGCATTCATATAAAATGGGGTTTAACCTCTAACACATCATAAGCCTGTTAAAAACTAGGATGTCATTACTTCATGAATAATACTTGTTATATCCTAGCCAAAGGTCGTTCGAGCGAAACAATTTTAATGCCAAAGCTATCGGCCATTTGAATCATTGAAAATATTTCATATATTCGTCGCAATTTTACTTTGTTTTACAGGATTTTCTGAATATATAAGTCAATAATACTAGTATTTTATCAAGTTATTCACGTAAAAGCGTACGCCACAAAAATTCCTAACATTTATACAATTTGATAAACAAGGGATTCGCCTTAACCTTTCTCAGACGCTCTACCGATTTTACCTATCTGAAGGCTGTATGGCTATCATGAACAAAATGCAGGCCCCGAATATGATCTGAATAAAGATGATATTAAAAAAAATATATCGAGGCAGCGAATCTTGAATCAGGGACATTAATTCTACGTTGTAATGATTTATTTGATATTTTATATTTCGCTCTTAAAGTCCATTTACATGTAACTTACCTTAGTTCATAATGATTCGGTAGTTTTAAAATATATATGATGCATATTTACGTTATAAATGATAAATTAACGCAATATTATAGCCCATATCATTCCATATATATTTTTTGCATGTCTTACATAAAGATTTCCATGTACGTATAATCGATGTGTGTGTTGACTTCACATAACTACTAGTAAATTAAGCTTAAAAATTTGTCCATGTTCTACCTCAGAGGTTGATGTTATTCAATTCAACTTATTATCTATAAAATAAGAGGCTTCCCAATCAATGATAATCAATAAGCATTGATTTTACACGACTTTAGTTTTACAACAGCACCAAATATTTACAATATTCGTGAAACCAGTTTTATTTGATATTATTATCATATAAACAAACGAAGTTTCAAATTCAAAATAGAATGACCAAATGTAGATGTTTTTGAGGATACGTTTGAGGATACGTTAAACAAAGGCTATATATAGTGTTTATCATATATGATGCATAATAATGCTTTTGAAATCTCAATCTAATTTGTTTTCTTGAAATTTTCCAGCCATTAATTCGAATGAAATGTAAATTTATACAATTTTAAGTTAAGAAGCGTTTCACCAGTTAGAAGATTGGGTTAACTTTTTTAATTGCTGTCAAATACTGATAATCAGTTTTGCAGTTTAGTTGTTTTAGTTCATTATTATAAGAACACATAAACGAAATGGTTTGGCTCAGTCCCGCATATGTATTTCATTAAATTATTGGCAATATATTACAAATGTGCAATGGTATAAAAACACGTATACTTTTTCATTGACATATCATGATTCCAAAATATATATATTTACATTTTACTATCAATTTGAATGTTCCATTCGGATCAAATAAAACATTGAAGTTTTTTTATTTGATCATGCCGTAGATATATTGTAAGAATACACGAAACGATCTTGTCCTGATTGCAATGGGACATAAATACTTATTAAAAACCGCCTAATTGAGTTGACAACACGATGCTTTATGCTTTTACGGCTATACATATGCAACTAGATAATTTCAATTCACATCGCATTGTCCGTGACACGAATCTGACTTAGTTTCTGGATCAAATAATGTGACATCACCCTCAGTGTGTCCATTGAGTGGTAATTTAAAATCACATGTTTGCCGAGAAGGAACAAATAGACAACATTGGCTATGACTTAATATGCTTTATGAAAATTGAAACGATTTATATTTGCATTTTTTATCTTATTCACCCAAAATAAATGAAGATAAGCCACAAAGCAACAAACACTACATGGGGACGTGTCTGGTGCATATAATGTGATAGGAGTTTTGTCTGATTATTTGTCTGAAAATTTACTTGTTTTCAAGCAAATTCATCTATATGTATCTGACACGACAAAACAGTTTTTACTAAGGAATTCCAAATTTAATTACAAAAATGATTAAAACACAGATATTGTCTGTAAACGTTATTTTAACGCACTTTTGGTCTGGAGATTGCACGTCAAGCGTCCAAATAACATGTTAGATTTTTTTTGTAATATAATGGGGCCCCGTTTGACGTTAACACATCATTATTCGTCACCTTGCGCGTCATTAGCATTGTTGATGGGGGTTCACTATTCAAATCTAATGCACCGCTAGCTAAATTTAATATTTTTGACGCATATGTAGTTTGGAATGAAATGAACCACGTTTAAAGATTGTTTGGTAAAATGATTGAAACTTAATCAATAATATATATTAAAAGCATTGCCCTTCTTTTCATATTTGCATTCCATTAGGTATTAATCTATAATTGTGTATCTAAATGTAATGAATGGCGATTATTTTTAGAGATAAATAAAACTCATATACAGTAGCCCGCATATATATCTTAACTTAGAATCCAGTGAATGGCTTTTAATTTTAAAGAAACATATAAATCATATAACGTAACCCGCATGTATCTTCTTATGGCAAACACTTAACCATTGAACGGTCTAGGTTATTTAATAATATCTTAACAACTACCATCTATAAGGAAAATGATGATGAGTGGATTGTCCTAGATGCATGTTATAATGTCTATGGAATTCATTCGTTAATAAGATATTTAAATATGACAACAACCAAAGCAACGCTCTATTTCAAAGTATCATATTCATGATTCCTTGTTCTAATCCTATTTAGCGATATCTATATATATTTTTGAAATCATATATGATCAGATAGCATATATACACATAGAAATAGGTCTTAAAACAATCAGATTGCAAACATATTAAGATGCGATTTTATATCAAAAATATAGATCACATGATGTGATTTAGTTTAAATATCTAAATATTAAATTTGAAAAATTGTCCCGTCATTTTACTCTTAGAAATTGAGTTAGTTGACAATATAATAAAGAAAATAACTATAAGAACAAAAAAAACATATTATAAACATAAAACAAATATGTTTCGTTGTTTTCTCTTTGCAAGACACATCTACCATACACGAATAGTGATTAGACCTCTTTTAATTAAAGCCTACTTCAAAGGCGTCCATGATGCGTACATAATTTTTACGGGCGATTTCCAAGACTTATTAGAACCGTTTTTTGGACTTCTTTGATGATTTTCCACGACCCGTATTGTGAACTCAGGAAACGATGGATCACATTGTAATGTTTTATGACAGCAGGTTACATATTCAGAATGATTGATCTTTGTTGTTACAGTTAATCTTTATTTTTTAAAAGCGAGTTCCGAGACGCGAATGAAAAATAAATCATAAAGCTATAGAAATATCCTAGACTTCAGTTCAGTCATTACATACTTTATCGGCTTATTAGGGTCCTGATAAATTTCCAGGACTTCCCACTGTTAAGTAATATGTTGGTTTCAACACTAAGTTATTAGATGTATTGACTGATTTTTTAATCTAAATATTGTAATCGATTAAGTTGAGTGTTATATGGCCAGATATCAGGACATTTATAAAGTAATATTAACTTTAACATATCAGTGATCCCAGTTCAGTAAGTCGAAAAATTTAGGTTGTTAAAATTACTATTATTATCAATACAATACAATACAAATTATTTCTTATATAACGCATGTGAGGAATTACATACACAGTAAAACAAAATATACATGTGCTTAACATTTTACAATGAAACGCTTGACTAAAATAAAATGTTTTAGGACTACATTTTAATTTGACTAATGATGTTCTTTGATGGCCCTTGGGAGGTCATTCCAAATTTTCGGGCCTGGTCTACTGAATGCGCTTTTTACAAGGGTAGTTTGCTTTACCGGGGGTACAATTTGAGGTTTGAGTTTGATGCTGATCGGAGGTCTCTACCTGGTACACTGAATTCGATATCGAATCGGTAACCAATGAAGTCTTTTCAATTATGGAGCTATTGAGTTTTGTTTTGGGGTGAGTGCAACGAGTCTGACCGCTGCCTTTTGAACTTTCTGAAGCTGAAATATATATTTATCGGGAAGGCCGACCTGTGGGAATTACAGATGTCAAATCTGCTGATAACGGTAGCAATCATCAAGCATTTGGCGGTCTCTGCATCTAGATATCGGCAAATGTACTAGGTCCTGCGTAAATGAAACATACAACTTTTCACAACATTTGATATGTGACTTTTAAAGGTTAGAGCAGAGTCTAAGGTGTACAACACCTAACATCGATCTTCAATTATTCCCCTATAAATGCATATTGAAACCCTATCATATGTACCACGATATCATATAACATAGTGTAAATTTTAAATTGAATTATGTATTTTATTATCACTGCGCGCGTTCCAAAAAAGTGCAAGTGGGTTGGTTAATCATTTAAAATAAGTGGGTTACCGTATATGGTGTTTAATAAGATGACAAGTGAAATTTTACCTAATTCAAAGGCTACGTGTGATAGTTTCATTGATAGTTAATGATGTTCAGAGCGGTATTTAGTAAAATATATAAATACATATTGATTCTTGCATTATCATTAATAGAAAATTGGATATCATTAGTTGCGCTACGCATGTTAGATCATGCAGGTGTAATACAAAACGCTTCACAGATATAAGATATATGCATTTGATAGATGTTTATTAATAAACAAAAAAGTAATTTTTTATCGTAAGAATGTATTTGGCTCTTTTTTATACGAATGTAACTACAATGGACATTCCTAAGGCAGCTTATTTCATTGGCTTGCCACTCGGTAAGACGTCTGATCTTTGAGTGGATGCCCTACTTTTTGCCAATGAGATTGTTTTCCGGACGTCCTCATTCGTCGTTATGTCGAGGTCAAGACTTTGTATTTACCTCGCGTCCGAGGTGGACGTACAAAATACGTTCTTCGGACGATGGGACTTAAAATATGTTTGAAAAACTTCCATTTGGACCCAACGTAGGTCGTCCCCTCAACGTCACGTCCGAATGCAACGTAAACCCTTTCCAAAAACCAAGCGGTTTGTCTCGCTGAAATATATCGGTTGGAATCCTCATGGTTTCTTGCGCTGTGTTTCATTGTATACGGTTCAGTTAATAAATTTATATAACTATATATATAAAAAGTGATATGTATGTGAAAGCAATAATATTATGGATACGAAGTATATTTTATCTATAATAAAACGATGAATATGCAGTTAAAACTGTTAATTTCAGAATTTTATTCAGGAACACATAAATAGCTTTCGACTTAGTTTTAACGTTAAACACACGAATGTTGCTTGAAAATCTTTATTGAGATGTTGTATTTCAAAGTATTTTAAAATGTTCAAAATATAGGTAAAATTGCAATTGATTGGATTTAAACATGCTAGATGTAGACTATTATTTGCATTTACCACGTCTATGGAACAGGGATTAATATATATTAAACACCATTTATCATAAATAGTTGGAACTAAATTCTGTCAATGACATTAAGATTTAACAAAGATGTTGTAATTAAAATATTGGCGAAAATAACAGCAAAAATAATACAATCTCATGTTTTATTATTATAAATGATGTAAAGTATTTCAAATTAAAATCAAACGTGACATTATTGTAAAAAAACAGTGACTTTTGTCCCATTCCACTTCTTGTTTTTCATCGACATTATCATCATCATCAATCATCATCATCATCATCATTCAATCATCATCGACTTGTGTCTTTCCACTTTTTACTGAAATTCCACATTTACTGAAATTAAAGAAAGGTTTTATTACAAGAAATTATTGGCTTAGGATATCCATTTTATGTTTGGCGACAAGGACATCGGACGGTTTATAAATAGAGAGTTACTTATTTATTCACACCATGAAAGCTGATTCCATCCCCCTCAATCTCCGATTGAAATTTTTACTGCATTTTATGTGATTATTTCAAGAATCTATACTGTGGTACCCTAAAAATTTACTGCGTGATTCCTAAGGGGCAAATTTTAATTATTTTTGCAGACGAATACGTATTCAACAATGCAACTAATGTTGAAATATATTGTCCCAAGATAGCAATTGATTGAATCTTATCATTAAATTGATCGGTTAATTGCTCTAGGCGTGGTTATCTGAATAGAATATGGTTACATTTCATTAACTTTGACTATCAATAAATCTATGTCTAACTTAAAAACTAAATTCCATGTTTTAATGGAGCCATGATACAACCATCGACTTTTGCATACGTTGATTTTAGCCTTTTAACCGGGACCATAAAACTTCCATTTATTCATTGATAGCTACTCTTCAGTTCTCTAAATATTCGCTTAATATACACAGCTATAATTAAGTAATCAATAACCTCAAACATGCCACAATAGTCAAATGAGGACGTGTTAGGAGTAAATTTCTATTCAAGTTGGTGGTATGAAGACTACGTATATATTAGATAGGGAAGGAGTTTCCGACGAAATGTTTACAACATCACTAAATATTTCTTGGTGCTATGGGTTTAATGTATTTCTTATATTAACGTGTAAAATATATGCAAAATAAGCAATAAAATTGTCAGAGCCCTTCACAATATGATAACGGACTTCGGGAAACGGAAATGATATGCAATACTCATGTTAGTAATCACGATACGAGCTTTGTTTCTATTATTGTTATTATTGTTGTTATTGAGTATTATTATGTAAT
>LQRL01176409.1:48917-68230 GCA_001703475.1 Hydroides elegans
CCAACCATGCATGTTGTAAACACTGGAACTGTTGCACTCGACGTACAATTAAACACGCGGTCGAATCCATCAGTAGGTGCAGCCGGTACTGTGCAAGTCACTGCAAGATAAGGTTGACAATAAAATGTTAAACGATTTTATTTTGGTAATCACTTTTAGTAGTATTTAAACCTTTATATTTAGAGGCAAACGCTTTTTTTCTATAAAGCAATTGCTCCCCAAAATTTTGAACGATAACAACAAATATATTAACAGAAAATATATAACTAATATATTAAAATTTATTGGTATATTTCTGAATTTATCCAAAATTAAAAATAAATATGGGATATTAGGAAATTGAAGAACAACTTACCACTTCCACTTCCACTCGATTCGCTTGATTGACTCGAATCGGCTTCAGATGCTGAAACATAAAACAATATAGGATATATCCACGGAATATTTAAAATCACTTTCAAATATTGGAAAATGTGAGGACATTTACTACGGTTTAAAGCACGAGACCTTTTGTTTCCTTAATATGTTTGGTTTGTAGCCCCCAACCGGAGCCTAGAGGCTCGGAGGGGGTTATTAAAACGGGTTCATTTTTTGGACCAAACAAATGACCAAACAAAGTGTCGTCAAGGCCTAGCACAAAAACGGTAGCATGTAGCAATAAACGTCCGTGGGAAGGAATGTGGGAAATGGATCAAGGCAGATGCGGGACTTGTCGAAAATAATAAATGATTAGTTTGGAATTTTGCCTTAAAGATGAAAAATTGACACTTTTTCGGAGATTTATGACACGCACAATTATGACGCATCAATATCTAGGCACATTTTATATGTGACGCAATTAATTCATTGTTGAATTTATATCACAATGGATTGAACGTGCGACAATTGGGTTTTGTATAAGAGGTAAATTATATATTGGTTTATTTCAATTATATCACCAGTAACTACATATGTTGTGCTAATTACACAAAATAATGATTGCATATGAAATTAGTATTCTTCCAATTAAATCAAGATGTTTAATTCGAATAATTTTATCCGTCAATAAACACTTATTTTATTTATTGCATGTTCTTCATAAAAATGAGTAGGATGCTCAATGTAGGGAAGTTTAGAACGACAAAAATACAGAATGTATTATTCCATGGTCAAAAATGAACAATAATATATCTATAAAATTAACGGTGGAGGAAAAATGAAAAAAAAAGGTAAATATATATTAAAACGTTGAAAAGCGGGAATGCAGAAAAAGGTATGAATGGGAATGGACACTGACGGTTGAGAGGTTGGGGGCTTGTTCCTCTTTTTATTTTATTAGTTTTAACACAGCTTTATTTTTTGCACTTATTTTTATTTTTCAGAACATAAACAATATGTTAACAAAATGCATCTTTTTTTGCAATATCAATTATACAATGACTTCAATCGCCTTCAATGATTGCGCGTATACCTTAAATAAACTACTGAATTTTAATAATACCATAATAAGTTAAAATAAATTCCCACTATTCATTCAATTCAATATGCAAACTGTCTAAAACAGACAAGAGAATCCCAGATAACCTGAGTTGTAATACTCTTTCGGGGCAGTGGTTTATTTAATGAAATTGGCAATGTATCCATTGGGACGCTGCATTATATGAGTTTTTATGGCACAAATATGTACAATTATTTTTGAAATGTTTTTTTTTCAAACGGGCAAAGTAAATATATATAAGAAATAAAAGGAACAATACTTTCTCTTCTCCAATCGTTCAAAATAACATATTTATAAAATAAGAGTTTATACCTTGGTTGATGCATTCAAAATGTTCTAAAAAAGTTTCAAAAATTCACTAAACTCCTCAATCCATAGATTATAAACGGACTAAACCCACCCAATAGATACACAGGTTTTATATTAGGTTCAAACCTATTCATTTACAATAATATTCTTAAAATTAACGCATATTTTAGAATAAAAATCTGCTCTAATGCAACTGTTTAAAGTTAATTTACAATACGTTTGTTTTAGTTTGAGCTTGTAGTTATGTAGAAGACAATTTGATCTCTTTCAAATGCTTCGATTTCTTTGACATGTGCAAGTATCTATTCACATTCAATTCCGTTAAGTTGCCCATCAAGAATACAATTTTAAAGGAGTATGATAACAGTAAGAAACGCCAAACGCAATTTAAAATGCAAATAGTACATATCCTGTGTCAACTAAAATTATTAAATTATTTGTACACGGATGATAACATAGTGACCATCCAACCCAATTCTATTGATCGCACTTAAATGTTTAACCAAGAAATAAATTCACATCCCCGTTCGACACTGGCTTAATATTAATAGACTCCCTATTTATATCCATATTCAGCTGTTTTTTTTAATATATTTTGAGCAATCGGAATGCACTTACCAATGAATGCTCCGATCAAAAGCACCGATATCAAAACGCATTTTGTAGTAAGCCTATTCATTTTCAAAGTTGAATGTAGCGTGTCTTATCTGAAACTGATGGATTGAATGTGTCTACATGGCTTATATACCTCCAAAATAGGATTTTTTAAATTGACTTTTGTGGATGTAATTTCCATTTTCACATGCAATTATTTCATTAATCAGTTTCTACATGTCTTTGAAATCGTACGTTAACATCGAAAATTCCGAAAGTTTTGACAATAATGTGATAGGGGCTCACAAATTACACCTTTGTACAGGCCAAGTATACCAACAAGTTATTTGGCTTATATAATGCTGTTGACTCCCATATATTGTAGAAAATTATATTAAAATGCGATAATGACTTAGCGGTTTTGGTTATGACCATCATAACCTTCACAACACAAATATGCCTATTGTGCCAACATAATAGTTTAGATGTATGTTGATTGGACTGGCTCTATTAAACAAGCTATTCCTAACGTGGATCAGGTCGCAAGTTTGTCTTTCTTTATCGAGATATTATCGCTCTCAAAAAACGGAAAATATAGCACATTGCCCTGGTATTTGTTAGCCTTATATTTACGTGTGTTTGATCAGGTAGACAAATATTAAAAACGATATTAATGGCTGTTAATTTAAAGCAAAATCTATTTCATAACAAAGTACCTTACAAGAAAACATTTACATTACAAGCCCTGATTTATATTCTGAAATTAATTGAATATTATCTGTCATTATTGTGAATATGAATAATGCCGTGTTGTCAAGTTTTTATATACACACCAGGGAACCTTGCTTAATCTTCACACACATACACGTAAAGCTTTCTTTGTTCCTAATCAGTATGCCCAACAATTAATGCTAAATTTTAAACGCTTCAGACTAACCGATGAACGTTAAGCACCAAATATGCATCAGCCAAACGTCGAAGCATTAACCTTTACTCTGAACGATATGAAAAATGAGAAAATAAAAGTAACCTTGCGCTACTTTAATGACGTTCTTTATTAATGATTTTACATAACTAGATATTCAAAGAATGACACTTTATAAAATACTTCTGAAAATTGAAAAGTGAAAATTTGTTTTGAATTGCAAAGATATTTAATAAATTTTATACAGCATGGACGTTTCCGTCATAATATGATAGGGGCTGTTTTTCTAGCAGCTGCAGCCGTGTTGACGGACGTAAAAACACGACTAAATATTTTGAACATATATAAATTGAATTTTAGGATGATACTGTGAAACAATTTACTTTAAATAAGATTACTCTCATTATTACTTAGGTAATAATAGGTCGGGCCATATGCATATTCACAGTAATAGTCCCTTTGCATGCAACTTATTAAATTGCAGCGACATAGGTTAATTATTTTAAATGAGGGTGATGCACATGGTGCTTATCAAAATTACGCGGGCAAATTGACAAAATTTCAAGCCTATATGAAAAAGAATCATTGATATTAAATTACATTTGCAACCGTTTATAAATTCTGAAAAAAGAATCATTGATACTAAATTACATTTGCAACCGTTTATAAATTATGTGTAGAATATTGTTTAATAATTATTCGGAAATTATTTGTAATTTGCTGGCACATGTAAGTCTGTAGATTTGAAGGTTGTTTT
Organism: Hydroides elegans; assembly: GCA_001703475.1. Taxonomy (NCBI): domain Eukaryota; kingdom Metazoa; phylum Annelida; class Polychaeta; order Sabellida; family Serpulidae; genus Hydroides; species Hydroides elegans. Next base: position 52,980 of record LQRL01176409.1, read on the forward strand.
AAATGAAATATCCTAACCTCTTACATAAAGTACATTTAACGTTGTTTGGGGCCAATTGCGACAAATTGAATACTTATCGGCAAAATTCCAAACTAAACAGACCTTAATATTTCTTTTTGAACTAACAGTGACTAATCTATCAAAATCAGCTGTGTTCATTAGGACGTGCTATGTCTATGTTATTAAGATGAGCCTTGTTCGTAGCTTCTTTTGTATCTCTTATGGAAAGTATTCCATAAGGACTACCACTGGAACAGGATGATAAAAACTGTGTTTTAAACACACAGATGTAGCCAAGTGCCCTTGTCTTTACCTAATTGCAATATAATTCTATATTTACAACAACGATAACTCACTTGTTTGGCACTTATATATTATAAATTCAGCCCAAATAAATGGTCGAAAGTCAATTACATTTCTTCGAAAACATATGTTGCATAAACAAATCCGAGAGTTTTTACATTAATAAGAAAGGGGTTTCTACGACTGCATGCCTCGCCAATCATAGATACTAAGAGGCTATTGCGTGTTTCCAAAATGGTGTTGCCCGCATACGTTGTTAACAAATATATTTAAATATGGTAATAACATTACATCGAATGTGTTTGAAGGTTGGGTAAAGTGGTTCGACCTTATGGCACTGGTTTATTTTTTATAAATATATTTCCAACCATACACAGTTTTCAAAATATATATGATTCGTAAAAAAAGTATCATACTTGTTAAAATATACAATAGGCCTTTGATGTTGCGTTGTAAACAAACAAAACGTTTTAATATTAATATTGTATTCAGAACGATATAATAGGGGTATGTTATAAATATGTTAGCAGCATATACGACGTGACCAAGTAGCGATATTTTTCCGGCTCAAGTGTTTCTTGTGAAAATTGTCCATTATTGAACGAGATATTATCGCATAAAATCAATCAGTTAGTTTTGTTAAGCTGGGGAGTCATACTTATCTGTCACAATAATTATTTGCTTTGTTTATGATAATTTAATTGTATTTATCATCATTATCTTATATAGTCTAACGCGACTGTTAGCAATGCGCTCATACCTGACATTTAGGTGCCATAGAGTCCTTAAATGATCATGTTCTATATGTATTCTCATGTTTGACAGATTGACAATTGTCAACATTGTTCGTTAGCAAACGTGATACAATAAAAAGCGAAGATTAAAACCACAAAGGTTCCTTTTACTAGGCATAATACACCGTTACAGTTATTTTGTTCGAATTTCGTTCCAGTTTTACGTATGACATCCTACACAAAGTGTAGAAGAAGTGCACAGTCATGCTTAGTTTAGTAGTGACTGATATGCACCTAATTTTAACTTTGGCATTGTTTGTTTTGAAAATGCATGTTATCTCGGCTTTTCGAAACATATGCCGATCCAGTGTGTTTGCTATATACAGCCTCGCTTTCATTATGTGGATTTTCAATAGTGGACCTCTTCAACATTTTTTAATTAATTTTGAAGACTTGTTACCTTACAAAATCAAGCAATAACATGCTATTTGCCGATTGCATTTAAATATATCAAATCAAGCTATCAATGGATTGAGGTTGCGAGGCCGAACCGCCCAAACAAATCAACTGAAACGGGGTGCTCCCAAATTCTTGTTCTGAATAATTTACCTTATAATCTCGCTGGATTTTAATAGGAATTCAAGGGTATATCCAATCTTAATAGTTTTAATTTGTTAATGGCGTGGATGGATCCTTGGTTTCAAAATGTCGCTGGCGGCTGGTCAGTGTTATCGAATGTTTTGGGTTTTTTTGTTAATTTGTTTTTTTTTTAGGGTAGACCGATGGTTGCAGACCGCCTGAAAGCCTTGAATAGGTCGTTTACGTTCGCAGGTTGGTCATCGATGACGCGTTAATAGTGATGCTTTTTTCGTGTTATCCATTAGATTGTTATTTATAATCTATGTAGCTGTGTTTATGCAATTCAATATAACAGGGCGTTTGCAATATCTATGATAAAAAGACACATGCGTTGACAAGCACATGTAGCGCCATATGCGTAAGGTATTTTCTTTTTTTTCTTATCTGTCTGAGATGGAAATTTCGCACTTTTATCACGTGACTAATATGCTCTGCAATATAGGATAAATGTTCGTTCAATGTATTTATTCTGCTTTTTTTTTGTAGCCTTGATAATATGTTTTCTTATTGCAAATAATTAACTGAACGCAATATTCGAAGTCAACACTCAAGGACTACCATTATCGTGGTCACCTGTATCAATTTAAGTTCATTAACAATTTAAGTTATTATTTACGGCTACATTAAAATACCTGTCATTTTTTGTGTTTTCATGAATATACTGATCAAACATTGAAGTTAGCTCTAACATTGATTTATCATTATGTTTATGCAAATATATATGTTATAGGTTTAATTTTATTAGAAAATAAACATGGTCATCAAACCAGACCTTCAAATATGTCAATTAATATTTAAGACGGTTTATTATTATATTTTTTCAAATTATTTTTGATAACTATTGTTTTAATTATTATGTTTTCGTTGTAGGCCTGTTTGAAGGTGTTTATGTGTTCTCATGGATGTATTGCTCAAACACTAGAGCACGCTGTAAGATTGATTTGAAAATATTTTTCGGAAATAATATATTACATTAAAACACAAACTCGTCCATCCGAAAAGACCTTCAAATAATTGGTATTGTAACGCTCATATTGCAACCCGCATTGATATATCCAACAGCTATCGATATTGATATATTAAACAGTTATATTTATATAATTATAAACTTTCATCTGTAGCCTCGCGTGGATCATTATTTCTATGGCAAATCGTGTAACTGCACGCAGCATGCCAGGTCAACCCTGATGATATCGTGGTCACTTGAAGCAATAATAACAATTAGGATGACTACGTTATTATAAATATTTACAGAGAAATGCCCCTAAATTTTAGTGTTTAAGTGTTCCCATGAATTAATTGATCAAAGACTAGACTACGCTCCAAGGTGGATTTGATATTGTTCTTACATTGGCTTGAAATTGAAATTGAAATCATCTGATCACATGTCTGTTTATATGGCAACCTGTATTTAAGGCACTACTTTAGCAACTCTATCCATCAGCTCATATTTTGTGAGGAAACTGTGTTCACAGGATGGATAGATTTACTAGCTTGTTTGTTTAAGCGTTTATACTTCTCTTCAAAGTATTTACTGGTGAGTAATAAATCGATCAACGTATTATTTTTTTACAATTAATTCAGCTGAAAGGAATATGATAATAAGCAATAAAGGGGAGAGGGTATGGAACCAAAGATGAAATGTCGGATAAAAATGGTAGGGAATGGTATGGAACGCGAGGGCGGGAGTTGGAGGCTTGGTCCTCTACAACGGTTTCATTTTATTTTATTCATAAACACAACACATAAGCACTGTTTCTCAGTGTTTAAGCAATAAAATGAAATAGTATATGTGTTTTACTAACAAGGTGACACAGTGATATTATACGTTTACCAATTTGCTCGTATTTTAATTATCTTAAATTTATTTTGAATTTTAATGATCCAATACATTTGATTGATTCCCTTGTTTCATAAACAAAAATAAACTTGTTTTTACATCCAAACTAGTTTGTGTATATAAATCGTTATTCATTGCAGTTACAGCATCCGATGCTGATTCTTTTGAATCAAGCGAGTCAAGTTGGAGAGAACAAGGTATGTCTTTAGGTGTAAAAAAAGGCAAAAGCATATTTTATAGGTACATTCCTATTCCCTAGTATCCTATTAATTATGTTATTATATACTTGAAACAGAGTCATTGTTATGCTATGCTTCAATATATATATCATGCTTATTTCGCCTACCACCCTGGGTGATTACGTTTTTCTTTACACTTATGTAGATGTTCTTTATATTAGCGCTTTAGGATTTTACTCAATAAAATGTCATCTTCTGACTTACAAGTATTTTTATATACTGCAATGTATAGTTTTAAACAAGCGTTTCTGTAATATATCATTCCATCCTTGAATATAACTTGAAATATTTTGCAATAGCGTAGCAATCTAATTTTACAATCTAAAACATCATACACATATTTCAATTAAAAATAAATCTCATAATGTCTATGTTTACAGGAAACGGACAAACCGACCCAACTGACCCTACAGCCGCCCTTACCGATCCCCCTCTTCTTACAGCTGCGCCAACAATCCCAGGTGATCAACATATTTTTAGACTATCATGTAGTTGTTTATACGTTTTAGTCCTTTCAATTTCGAACTCGAATGTCCTTAATAATAATGTCTTCGATAATAGTTTATTTTAGAAAAAAATATATTTTGATTGTTTAAGTGCGTAATTGATTAAAAAAATGATTGTTTGATTGTTAAAAGCCTCAACCGAAATTAAACATCTACATTATTTAATACAATCTGACATTTGGCTATACAATGAGCTCTACCAAGACACATATTTGGTTATTAGAGCATTATCAATGTTTTTATCTGGTCTATTTGAGTTTAAATAATAAAGCATTTTACTTTGTACTAATTGAATATAAATACTTTGTCGAAGGCATCACAAGATATGACGTCGGACCTAGCCCATATTACCATATTTTACTTGTTTTCAGCCGGTTGTACCGTACCTTCTTTTCCAACCATCGAATTTATCGGTTCATGCTTTGGATCAACAACTGTTCCTGTAGGTACAGAATGTACCGCCTTTTGTCCCGGTGATGTACCAGGACTGTTAGCCCAAGCATCGCCTTTGACCATTCGATGCTTGTCGGATGGAAATTTCGACGCCTCAATCGTGACTTGCAATGGTTGGTATAACACATTTTTTTCTAACCTATTGCATTTCATTATTGTATTATTGATTCAATGAAAATAGTTATATCATTTTAATCGCCTTTAAGGCACAATATTCGTGTTATACGGTGATGTCATCTGGTCTAATATAGGAACCACATTATCAGATTATATTTACAAAAAGTGATATTATAAGTTAATGTTATTGTGGAGTATTTTGGCGGTAACTCATATGGTAAATAAATTTGTTATTTTGTCATTTTGCATAGCCTTTGGCTACAAAAACGTAATGCGTAATAAAAAGATAAATATTGGCTCACATATAATGGTAAAACGAAATAATTATGCATGAACCATTTCTATCAGAAAACAAAATTAGATATAGTATATATCACTGCCATAGATTCATATAAACATATACCAATGAAAAAAATGCGTACTAAATTAATTGTCTTTTTTTCAGCGCCGATCAATGCGAGGCGAAGGCGAAGACAAACACCAACTAAATCCGTTAAATAGAACATTTCTGTTTAATAACTTATGCCTGAAATTACCTTTCAAGCTTTATATATTTAGAGTAAAATCTTTGCTTAACCAATTGTCAGCTGTAGTTATAACATTAATGTTATGGCCAATGACGTTGCAATCAGTTTTTACAAAGTGTGATATGTAATAGATAAAATGTGAAAGAATATTCAAAACATTGTGTCATTACATTATGATTATATATTAAGAACATTTCTAAAAATATTAAATGTAATATCTTCTCAATTGTATAAATGCGACTTCTTTACAAAATGATTTCAAAACTATTGAAAATATTGTCGGAAAAGGGAGAGTTGCGCAAACGATTTAAAAACCAGCACCAATTAGGCTTGACATAAATTGATTGTTTGATGTAAGACAATGGCAAAAGGGGCTCGCTTTCGCCTTTGTCTATAAACTTCAACATGTTTAATGTAATATGTTATGTGTCAAACATGTTCGTTGAAAAGTTATTTACACCTGAATAGATACTAAAAATAGCTTAATTTTATGAAATTTTGAAAATAAAGATCAATCATAACAGTATATGCTTAAACATATAATTGAAACCTTAAACATATGAAGCAAAATAAATATCTCAATAAAACTAATTTACAAATCTAAATGCTTGACAAAAAGCTGAATGCCAATGACATAATATAGAGTATAGCATAGCATGCTGGTTTCATTCGTTTTAAATTGGATGTACATCATATGCGAGATTTTTAATCAAATATCCTATGGCACCATAAGCAGTTGTTACGTGTGTTTTGGAATCATTCCAATATATCAATAACACTAAATTCTAAGAGCGTTGCCCGATATTATGTTTAGCGATTTCATCTTTAGTCAAACCATATGCGGGTCCCGCATTCTTATATTTAACTTTACAGTCTTCAGATCGATTAAATTGGTTTATATTTTAAGATAGCCTTTCAGGCAAGTCTAGTAATTTATCAAATTATAGAAACGTTAGGAAGTTTGGTTGCTTACTTAACAAATTACATAATGAATAGCCGATATAATCATCTTGCAAGCAGTGTCATATTATATCGAGTATCTGACAAATTTTATGCGGTTCAATGTTCTGGTAGCTATGTGATTGTATGTTGCAATTTGTAGTCTCCTCGAGTTTAGTTATCATTTTTCAGCGTGCTTTTGTGTTTTAATGAAATTGACACATCTATCAATTTTATGAATCAAACATTTTTTGAATCCGGTTTTAAATTATACATTTTTATATGAAATCATTTCTATTGAATATCTTGAATGATAAACTAACGGAATTGAATATATATTATCATATTAAACTATTGAGATTATGAAATAATCGACGGGTCAAATTAGATCAATAGTTACATGGATCAAAGAACCATTGTGTGAAACTTAAAATTTTGAATACATAATGTTTGTACAGAATGTTTTTTATGTTACAAAATGTCCCGGGTCAAAGCATTCAAAGTCATAATCTCCCGAAAATTATCATGAAACTTCGACCCAAAATGTCACATGATGAATAATATTATGGCAAATGTTGTTCAAATATGTTATTTGCTGGACACAATACATTGTAAACCAATGATTTTATTTGAATTCGCGCTCTAATGGATCTAATTAAATTATTTAAAAAAAGTATAAATACACACAAAGAGTTTTCAGGCCATGTACTGCCCATACCCCAATATTATGTAGTTACTTGTAAAGTTTTGAACAAAGAAAAACTTGGTACATACATTCGTTGAAATAGAGCACATGAGTTTTAATCATCTGTAATTTTATAACAAATTTGTTATGACAAATTTTCATCGTGATAAGCAATATTCGTTGTCACTTGCTCATATTCTTCAAGCAAATACGTTCACATGCAACCAATTTGAACTTAATCGATTTGAATGTGTCAAATGATGAACATGAGCATGCTTTCCAATTATCTGATGACGGACTGGTGACAAAATACTAAGAATATTGTTGGAGTCCTGATCCAAACATGCCAATCAGGTTCTTTGAAAAACTATTACTGAGACGAGCTGTCATCATGCATAAATATGCTCACAAGCAATGTAATTTGAAAAAGTCGAATATTTGTTTAAGAAATTATCTTAAGAACATTGATAAGATGGATAACATTGATTGTGTTAATAGATTCTCGTAATATATTTGAACCATACGGACAAAACATTAAAGTTTGGTCCTGTTCCTGAATAAAATGAATTGTCACCAAGTAAACGTAATATTATTCATCTAATACATTTATTTTGCATATTTGCAACACATAACCATAGGTAGGCATTAAATATGTTAAAACAACATATGAACGACATTTTTTGTATAGCTTATATATTAAAATTTATTGGCTTAAGTTAATATCATTTCATCTTACATTTAAACACCTGCATCTGTTTCAATAAACACTTACCAATTAATTCACTTGTTAACCTTTGAATATATAAGAATGGTATGGCAAGATAATCTTTTAGCCCCTATCTTATTATTGCTAACATTTTCGGAATTTTCGCTGTTTGTGTAAGCTTTCAAAGAAATACTGAAATTAATTTATGAATTTACACGTTTCTGGAAAATCCTTTTTTGACTATATGTAAACCATGTGGACCCTTAAATCCATCAGTTGCTGATTAGCTACGTAATATTTAACTCTGAAAATGAAAAGTGTTACTAAAAGATGTGCTTGTAATCTCGACACTTGTTATCGAATCATTCATTGGTAAGATCATTTTGATTGTTCAAATAATAAAAAGATTGAACAGTTGTGAATCAAATTAAACAAAGGGCAGTGCGAATAAATAATATATTTAAGCGTCAAAGAGGCGTGTCAATTCTTTGTGTTTGGTTAGTGCAGAACAACTGGACTTCCGGCGAAAAATTTAATATTTAAATAATGTTTTTTTTTTAGATAATGGCGCGAAGTTACATCCATGTTTCTAAACGAAGCTTTTATTATCCGTTCAAATGGTAGTCCTCATGGAAAACTAGCTTTCCATAGGAAATACATTGAAAACAACTAATAAAGCGTATCTTAAAAGCATATATATAGACATTTCCTAATAAAAACATAACTAGTTTATATAGATTAATCATTGTTAGTTCAAACATACGTATTACGGTTTTTTCAGTTCGTAAAACTAAATTTTGTCTAAAAAATGAAATATTTTTTACTCAAAATGAGTAAAATTTCGAAAGTGCCCTAAAGTTTTGGAAGATGATGATTGAGGATCTACGATAGAGATGTGTGACAAATATAAATCATAGTTGTCTAATGCAAAAACTAACGTCCACAAATATTTTTTTATATAATTTCAAGCTGAAACGGGTTGTCTCGGTCATAATGAGAAGCGCAATTAAGACAGTAAGAATCCGCACTAAATGTTTATTTTTGGTTGATTGACCCGATCATCATTCAACAGGCATTGTTAACAGTCGTTGAGTGAACTTTATATGAAAATTGCCTGAATTATTAAGTCAATTTTGATATACGTTGATTTAATATATTGACTACAATATATCCTTCCAAACTGCCTAGTGCCTGATCAAATTGGCCACTTTAGCTGACCTTGCATATTGCGTGCATTAAGCACAACAAAAATCATCCAGGCAAAGGAACCAAGAACCAGTTTAGAAATTGTGATCATATTACAACAAGTGTATTATATATATATAAATATATTAAGATTTTATATTCTTGTAGTAGGAATAAACAATCTTTGTAGGTTTGTATGTGTATGACGTGCTATGAGTTTGATTGTGTGACATTTACTGGTCACTTACATTTTCTTTTCACAAAACATGCACAAATTTGTTTTTTTTTTCTTTTTGATTCATGAAAAATTAAAGAAATTAGTTTCTGATTAGCATTGCGTATATATATGCGCTTTTATCGCATATCGCTTAAGTTTTGGGTGGATTTGTGTGTACGTAACATCCATCATGTATTGGATGTTCTTTGTGTGTTTGTGTTAACGGTGGTCTATAAAAGTGCTAAATGTTGTTTTAATAATAGCTTATCTGTATTTAGTTAAGATTATGTAATATAAGATGATCGCAAAAACTAATAAAGGTATATAGGTTGCAATGAATGTTTTCTTTCTTAAAACAGGGCACGTCAAATCTCTGTAGAACAGTTGCCGTAACTTTAGTTTAAAAGAAACCTTTATTAAGTCTATCAGTTCAACTTTTAAAAATGTCCTAATATAGACACTGATCTTACACAAGGATGATAAGCGTAGGCAAGGAATCAATATGTCATTTTATCAATTAATGCAAATATATTGTGTTTGCGCACTGTCATAAACAAAGTAATTTGTGATTGTCTCACCAAAACAGTAAACTCGCCCACCTTTTCTTTATTTCCAATTTTGAGACAAATGTCTTTTTAAAATTAACAAAAGCAATAGTGTATTTAAATCAATTTCAATTAATTTAACTATCATGGATCAATTCTTATTTGACATTTCTGTACATAAATATCTCATTTTAAAGGTTATAATAATTAACAATCAATTAATTATCAGTCTCAACACGTATACCCAATATAATTTTCGTAGTATATAAAGGACTAGGTTTTCTATTACAAACTCACACTTGTTGAAGATTCAAACATATCTTCCTAACTTGGCATCAAAGTCATACTCCGACACTAAAAATGCTAAAATTAATATATCCAGCTTTACTTTGCGTGTTGGTCAATAATGTATCATCATGGAACATCTGCACTACGGAAGACCAGATTAATTGGGGTGAGTAAAAAGTTTGAGCATTTATGTAAGTTAAGGAAGGTCGGAATATACATTCAGTAATATGATTCATATTAGAAAACACGAATACATAGAAACACAGCAGGGGCAAACAAAACGGTTATTATGTAATATTATGATATATTATATAAGAGCATATAGGCGTGTATGTGGTCCGACCATCATTTCATTACTGAAAGTGACTCTCTATAATGGTGTACTCAATTTTGTGTAAAGGAATGTTTCAATCCAAATCAAAGGCTTCATTGCCCTTAATTTGTGTTGACGTGATCAAGAAATAAACTTTATCTAGACACTACTTAATATAAACCAGTGTATTATTTGATGTGTCATGTGTTACTAGATAAATACACTATAACCTCTTGTATAAATAACATGCTCCATACCACTTTGGAGATGTGAATATACGTTATTGACTTATAATACATATGAAGCAATCCAAGAACAGTCAAAATATAACCCGTTAAAATCCATGCTACTGTAGCTTAGTTATCGACAAAATATACACGTAGGCTGATTTAAGATAAAATCATATTTTTTGCTAGGGGTTTGTGAAAAACCATTGCATGTGATGCATCGAAAAAAATATACACATAGGCTGATTTTAGATAACATTATAATTTTTGCTTGGGGTTTGTGAAAAACCATTGCATGTGATAAGCTCTCAAATCTAGCGATTTCACAATAATAAAGTTGTAATCAAAACGTTACTTTAAAATCTTAATATTTTTTAAGAATTGCAAAGTCATTTTTCAATAATCTAGAATGTGCAACTAGGGTCAAATAGAACATTATACATACTGTTTAATGTGTGTTAAAATTCCTTGAAAAAAATTGCCGTTCTGTTTATAAACAATCACAAGCGAGAATTATTTAGGTTGTTTAGCAGTTGCTAATATATGAAATCACAACTTGTTCCCAACCTATCTTTCTAAAGAATAATTTCAAAAGTTTGTATGGTATACATGCTCCTTGATTAACTTATATTCATATTCCTTTTTTAGGTTATATGTGCCCAGAAGGTTACGAACCATTTAACTTCGAATGGTTCACACGCAGTCAATGGACCCTGACCAAATGGGCATCTGTAGATCATCCATACTGTGCTATAAAGGACACAGAGCACCCATGCTATAAACCGAATGGGGCAACTAAATACTGGATGACATTCTTCTCTGGTTATGCGACTTACAAGATTGAAATGTTCGATTTCTTCAGCTTTAGTTCATATGGCTATGATTATACTGTTGATACCCAATCAAGCCTCCCTATGAGCCAGTATGTGAGCAATACACTTATTCCGTGGTACTTTTCCGTGCGCACAATGACGTTTTATGTAAGAGGAGCTACACAGATAACAATTATCTTTAACGGTCCAATCTACAGAGAGGTAAACAGCACATGTTTTAAACGAATCTAGTTTGTTTCTCTATTAATTTGTATTTTTGCATTTATAGTTTAACAGTACATTAGTCAGAGGAAGATGTGATAGAAGTATATATATGTAATTAATAAATTTATATTTACTGTAAAACTTTATTCAAAGCATATACTGCGAAAATACAGCGCTAAATATCAAAACAACGCCTTTAGATGTCTATGTTCATTGTAGAACACGCGTCATGAAACATATAATATATTTCAGATCATCATAACGGAAGCCATTTTGGACCCCCGCAAGATTACATTCATTGGTATTGACTGGCCGGAATTCCCAGTTATCTACACCATTGAATTTATCTTCATTTTTGAACATAACCAAAAGGTTAAGTTCTGGGATCTCTACATGATATCGTGCATTGAAGTCCTCACAGATGCTATTCCCATAGTAAGTAACTTTAACAAAACAAGAATCTTTAAGACCTAGCAATATTTCCTTTTAAAACCCTGTAAATGTAAAAGCATATATACAATATATCATTCAATTTTTATTCAGCGAACAGATACGTGTAATAATATATGTTAAATGATCAGTGAATGTTTATTTTAAAAATGTTACATAAAACACAAGCCTACTTTGAGACAAATTTAATGCCTACTTTTTTATCATTGCAGGGAAAATGAAAATGATGCTCTACGTGATGCTCCTATGAAATGAGAATCGGCATGATCAATTAATCTATAGAGTATTTCGTTCATTCATGTAACGCAATAAAAAATAAACCGAAAAAATATACTTCAATACTGTGTTGTTGTTATTTCAATCCTGTGTTGTTATTTCCAAAGAGTTAAAGGGGTGTTGTTACTTTTCACAGAAGAATATTAAAGATATTTGCATACTATTTTAATAATTTCAATTCAATTGACTTGAAACAAAAATGGTATCAATGGGGTAACAATGTTTTAGAGTAACAATGTCTTAGAGTAACAATTATCTCTAAATATCTTGTAGAAATAACCCTTTATCAAAAACCAAATGGTCCCGCAAATCAAGTGTATGCTCCACACCTTCAAACATTTACAAACATATCTATATTCAAATTACAATTCAGAAAACGATTATTACTGATCAACTGACCTTTTATCAATGAAATACAATATACTTGATTTTAGGAGCGTCTTATATCAATAAAGCATGCTTACACCTTGATAACATTAAAATCGTTAGATGCTATATTAACGTGTTTCATTCTCGGGAATTGCTATTCCTTTAACATTTCAAAGCCACACAATGAATCGCAGCTTGCAACTTAAACCTGATTTTTATGTCAATTCATTTCGTGTGTTTTTTTTTAGAATATCTGGTGTATGGGTGTGTAGTACAATTGAAGGGCTTCGTGCAACAATGTGTTGATTCTACCTAACATGTTTCGTCAATAGACATGGCAAAGTGTCACTTGTTTATATATCCATGCTATTTCTCAATATGACAATTTCAGACTTAACACATTGTTACACGGAGCCCATCAATTGCTTGTTTCTTTTCATTCAAAATTCGAAAAATAAGGATACATATAAACACTGCGGTGTGTCCAGGGAAACATTAGAACGAAAACAGCCAATGTTCATTTAGATAATACATACAAAGATATATCTGTACTTGTCATGTCATTGTGACAAAAGACATTAATTTTTTTCTTTTATTTTGTTTATTACGATCTTATATTCTAAGCATAATCTCAGGATTGTCATGACAACAAATTATTCGATAACCACGGTTATCAAAGATGCAATCAGCATCATAAGATAATCGTGGGTTGACCAGAGTATGGCAAAGTATCCTGATATTTATTATCAATGTAAACAAAGATATAGTGAATCAGTGTTTATAATGATTAATCAATTATGATAACGTATTGTAGACCATAAAATAACCAGCCTTTTTGCAAACTGTTGTAGAGTTACATTCACAAATATTTTAGAAAATCAACTTGCCAGGATGCTATGAAGAGTATAACTACTCTTGCTAAACGTAAATCATTTCTTACTCTTCCCTTAATTTGGTTTTAGACAACATATTATTAATGCATAAGCGATACAAATCAATTAAATCCCACTGATAAATAATATGTATAGTCGTATTTATAATACTTTCCAGTAAATCTAATGCGCCATTATATTGTTATGAAGAACATAAAAAGCAACTCCATCTTTAAACATAATAAGATATTAAAATTGCAATTGCAACAGTATCAAATTCGACAATTATTGCAGTTATATATGGCTGTATCATTGACAAAATATTGAAATGGGTATACTTGATGCTTAAGAACCAAATTAATTTCATTACTTGTATTTTTGTATTTGAAATTCAATTTGACGCATTCCAAATCTATAAAAACATAAATTTGAGTAAAAATAAGTAACAATTTTAAATGCGTATTTGCACCCAATCCGGAAAGATTTTGGATATAAGCAAAACATAAGAATTTAACAGTGTTATGCGCATATTGTTGTATTCCATTAAACTGCATCCCAAAGCTAAGTTTCTTAACCTATATGAGCATATAAATTTGCATTCATAGTTATTCCACTGTTAGAGTCAGGTACATTGCTCTGTATATAAAGGCGTTTTTATCCAAAGTAACACTTCTTAAAATAACATTACTATTTCCAGTATTTTATACAAACTTGATATTTTTTTACATGTGTAGAAACGTTTATAAAGATTTATTATATGAGAAATACAAATGCAATATATTTGCTAAGAGAATACTCAAAAGTTTACATTGCTACACTTGTATGGGATTCGATGTTTTGATAATAGATTACTGTTTTCCTATATTTTTGATAAACTTGCTATTATTACTAAGGCTTAGGACTATTCTATGACATAATAAAACACGACATAATGAATATGACGAGTATAGTCATATCTTGTAATAGTATTCATAATTTATGTGTAGAAACATGTAGAAAGAATTATTATATGTGAAATACAGAGGCAATATATTTGCTAATAAAATAATAAACATTTAACTATGCTACACTAATTTGAGATCCTAAGCATAGAACAGCGAAAAACTAAGAGAAAAAGAAAAAGTATCAAAATGGAATAATATTTTGAATTTAGATGTAATGAGGTTAGATACTTTTGGAGCATTTTTATATAAACAATTATTTTTATTTCAATTTGAATTCAAGGTTTTAATTATTATTTTCCAGGAAGAAAATGATTGAAGTAATTTAATATGTTTTGTAAATCAACAACAAACCTCAACATAGAAAATAAAAGGCATATATTTTCTTGAATTATGTTTTGAGATTAAACTAACTAAAGCTTAATATACCGGATGATTTGGTTTTCATTATGAGTATAAAAATCATTATTTATTATCACAAATGAACTAATTGCATCGACTGATTCTTATTCTAACTGTAGGTCAGTACCGGTAACTAACAGCATAAATGTACACACTCGTTATTAGAATATATTCTAAACGGCTGTTTACTCTCAATATAAAACTGCCCCTTTAGTTTTTTGAGCAACCAACGATGCCTCTAAGTATTCAACCCCTTTTGTATTTGCATAGGATTAACCATGCATGTTTCCGGCTATTTATGCATAAAATCGAGTGAAAATTTCATTTTTTCGTTGTCTTTACACCGTATTTTAAAAGTGTTGCCACATTGCTTTTCCCTTGAAATTAATATATTATTAAATCTAAAATTAGCTTATTCTAACTAAATCATATACCCCCCCC
>LQRL01176409.1:68427-79537 GCA_001703475.1 Hydroides elegans
AACTATGAATTGCATTGACTCTTAGAAAATTGCTTTGTCAAATCTGAATTTTTGCTTTCTCATTTGTAATAATCCATCTTTCATCTTATGAAGATAATAGAAAATATGTACTTAGGAGGATCATAGCATTCGGTTATGTCTAATTAACAACAAAGGAGACAATTCATATAATCGGCTTAATAGTTGTACATGCATGTAGTTTCAGAACACACACATTGAATGGGTATATTTCATTGAACTCTTAAGACATCGTACTGAATGAATTGCAATTAATTGTTCATGTTACTCATAATGTCTTCAATTTTAAGATATGTTAGATGTTGGTTTGAATTTGTACAGACAGAAAAGGGGAATCTTCTAATAAAACAAAACAATATTATTCAACAATATTTATAAATATTGAGCAAGTGATTTTGAAGAAATAAATAAATTCTCGAATAGCATTTTTTCAATTCTAAACAATTTGTTTTTTGAAATGTGGACTATAATTTGGACTGATATACTGATATTTTTCTTGCGCAAATAATTTATATCAAGTGTGATGACCGAAACTATAAAATCTATTACAAATTTTGAAAAACACAATACAGTTACCATGGGATATAAATACGATTTTAATTATGTATTCTATTGATTATAGTATCATCTTAAGGTCGAATAATCACGGAATCTAATCATATAAAAATCATTGATTTCTATATCAAAATACGGTTAAAAACTTTTATTTGAAATGAAGGAGAATTATAATTTCAATAACTAAATTTTGCCAAAATTTGGTAATTTTCTAGCTCATTTTTCATGCATTAATCGAGTTGGAAGGGATTAGTAAACTATAAAGCTGATTTAAGAACATATTGAATATATTATTTCAAAAAGACATTTTTCAAATACCAATATGGCAACATGTTTTAAAATATGTGTAAAATTGACCATTTTTTTAGAAAAATGCACGTTGTTACAGCATAAATCTGCAGATTACAAGCCTATGCAAAAAAACTGTCCACAAAAAGGAGTTGCAATGAGCAAGGGATGAGTTGGCTCAAAAAAAATTATTGGGGTAGTTCTAAACAGCCGTGTCTGAATTTGTAAATAGATCTTAAAAAGAATGAAATGCGTATGCAAGAATCAGTCCATCGCTCCTCAATATAGGAAAATCTATTATGCGTGCGTATTGTCATAAACATGATTATTTACCATTTTCAAATGGACACTTAAAATTGCCCACCTTTTCTTTTATGATACAGTGCTTTTCTGCTCAAAACTACTGAATTCTAAAGGTTCTAAATTAAAACCCTATTAATAATCTTAATTTACACGTAGCTTCTAAATGAATTATGATGTATATGCGTGGGCAACAAGTCATGAATACTCGAAATAATCGTAAACAACCTCTTATTTGGCAATAATGTGTTTGTCTGCACAAATCATTGCTATCGCCCACAATTTTATTGTTTCCGACAATTGAGATAAATGCCCCGCTCATTAAAACAATTTCAATAATAGAGTCATTTGATTATGCAATAAATAAGCATTGTTAAAAACAATGTTATTTTGACAGTTATGTACAAAATAATGTAATTGCATAGAATACACTCATTTAAACGCATAAATAATGTCAATTTACGAAAAATCATCATTCGATATTCAGTTGTATATAAGGAGCTGATCACACATTCCAAAATCACATTTGTTGAAGATTCAAACATATCTTTCTTACTTCAAAGCAAAGTAAACTGTAAAATAAATCAAAATGATGAAATTGGTTTTTGCAGCAGCTTTGATCGCAGTGTTCGTGAGCAACGTATCATCATGGAACATCTGCACTACGGAAGATCAGATCACTTGGGGTAAGTTATCACTATACGTTGTTATATAATACAGACTAGGGTTTTTCAGGGTTATGAGATTGCGAAATTGACAAATACAAATAAAGTTATATGTACTCATATTGAGGTTATAAAATGCTATCAAGAACCCTTATTATGGACTTCTTCCAACCAATAGCTAGCAAGTTATTCCATAAATCCGTTGACATAGGTTGGTGCCAATGCGAGGCTTAAGATTTAAAGCATATTTTATATTTTCTTACACATTTAATAGTAGGCGTGTTCTATCAGTAACAAATATCGTTATTCTTATTGTAGGATATATGTGTCCAGAGGGATATGAACCATTCAACTTCGAATGGTTCACCCGTTCTCAGTGGACCCTTACAAAATGGGCATCTGTAGACCACCCATACTGTGCTATCAAAGATACAGCACATCCGTGTTATAAACCCAACGGTGCAACAAAATACTGGATGACATTCTTCTCTGGCTATGCGACATACAAAATTGAAATGTTTGATTTCTTCAGCTTTAGTTCATACGGCTATGATTATACGGTTGATACCCAATCAAGCCTCCCTATGAGCCAGTATGTAAGCAACACACTTATTCCGTGGTACTTTTCCGTACGTACAATGACGTTTTATGTCAGAGGAGCTACACAGATAACCATTATCATTAACGGTCCAATCTACAGAGAGGTATAATAATATGTTTTTGTATTCATTGTTTATCTTTGTACATGATTATATTCTTGTAAAGAAACAATATGTTGTTTAATCAAGAACCCAGATTAAATTACCTGACATAGTTGTATAGTTTGTTAATTTCAAACAGGCAAAGTGAAATGTGTAGATTAATTGTTTGACTTTGATTTTGAATATGTTTCAGATAATCATCACGGAAGCTATTTTGGACCCACGCAAAATCACATTCATTGGTATTGACTGACCGGAATTCCCAGTCATCTACACTATTGAATTTATCTTCATTTTCGAACATAAACAAAAGGTTAAGTTCTGGGGCCTCTACATGATCTCGTGCATTGAAGTCCTCACGGATTCTATTCCCATAGTAAGTGGACCTTCTGAAAACTTTTTCACAATAAGAATTGCTAAGACCATACAAATCCTCAAAAATTAAGCCCGTAAAATGTATTTATTAAAACACAATACACAATATTTTAAATGTCATTTGAATTAAGTAAACGAACCAGGATGTGTAATAATGAATTAATATGATACCTTAATTGAATTAATAACCGCAATGAATGTGTGCACAATAAATACCGAATTCGGGACACGTTCTATGATATTTTTTGCATTGCAGGGAAAATAAAAAGGACTTAAACCTACGCGATCTACCTACTATACAAGTATCGACAATATGAGTGAATACAGTTCGTTCATTTACATGTTACTCGTGTATGAAATAAACAGATATTTTAATTGACTTTATGTTGTATTCATTTTTCAAACTCCATCGCTTTATTCTAAACACATTTCTTTATAGATGGGTTTCCAATCTATCAAAGAACATAATTCGTGTTAGTGATATGAGAGAATTTGTCATTTGAGTATATATTTGACTGAAACAGATTTTCATCATGCGTAACACATTTAGAATTTAACATGAATTCGGTTTTTTTTACAACCCAGCGGTAAATTAGTTGCACGCTGTGCGAATTATTTCAATTTTATTTACTTGAAACATGCAAATTGATATCAATCGGGGGTTATGTCCTTAAGTTGCAATAGTGTTATATCTTTCTCGGTATTTGCATGGATCGACGGATGGATACTATTCCTCAAAAAATCGTCACAATGCCCTCTGAAACTCGAGTGTTCTATGTCGTTTTCATTCGTTCAAAGATGACCATCACCAATAAAAAACGTGTGAACTGACAAAAAAGGTAAAATATCGAAATCTCTTTGATCGATGCAAGCAAAGATATATTCATACCATATAATCACCAGCTCATTCGCAGACCAGTTTAAGGGTGTGTTTCCATGGCGGAAAAGCCAGCAGGTTCTTTCCCAGTTTTCCTTTTAGAACTTGGAAACATTTTTAAAGTTCTATAAAGAAACCGCTTAAAATACTTCTGACTTTTTCACCGTCGAAACACACCCTAACACTTTTTCTTCCTACACAAACATTCTAGCAAATACACTGGCAAGAATACTCTTCTTTTACTCTACTGCTACTACTCCTTTTTGTTAAACATACATTTATTACATCTTCCCTAGATTTGTTTTGAGAGCATTTTTAAAGCAATGGAAAATGGAAAAAGCCAATTTGATCGCATTTTTCAATTCAATATATAGACGCATTAACAACAATGATTTAAGACAAGCCTAATAATTAAGTATGTTAAATGTAAAACATAACTAGATAGATGGTGTGCTTCTAACCAAGCACAATTATCTGCAATCTTTTTCTTTCCCTTATTTGAATATTATGTTTCATAATTTTTTTTCGATAACTAATGGAATAAGATCCTATTTAATGTTCAATATTTGATAAATTCTAGCTAAAGGTCAATATAAAGGCAGAATATACATAGCTACATTGTTATAGCTTTATCAAATAATTGAGTCACAATATATATGTCATATTTCATTAAAACATAAAGTAACAAGCGAGCCCTGATTGATGACGTCAATGACGTGTGCAGTATAAATGAGACACACCTTTAAATGAGCCAATTAGGGGCCAGGGATTCCTCTCAGTGGTTTCAGCAAGGCAAAGAAAAATTACTTTTAAATTTAGGGTGGGTGTCTTAAAAGTTAAATATCTTCTATATCATTCATAAAATCGTTTTCAAAATATCCTATGTTCCATGTTCGATAGCTCTTTTAGATTAATGTTTATATATAAGGGTGTGTTATGATTTGTAATATATAGAAAATCTATGCACGGGAACAAATTGAGTTTTATCGGTTGATTGCAATATCTGCATATTTTCGTAAACGAAAAGATTGCAGATAATAACACCTTCATCTTGAAAACGCAATATGAAGATCAAATATTAAGATTGCAAAAGCCTCATAATCTAAATCAATTTCTAAAAGTGAACATAACAACAATTATTGCAACTGTTGAGACCTCTATCATTGACAACAACTTATAAAAGATGCTTTAGGACCAAGTTTGTTGTTATACTTAGTCAGAGAGAGTAACAATAAGTGATGAAGACGTGGTAGCCGTATGATAAAGACAAATAGTCATAGGCTTGATACCCATTCACTTCAAGTTCGTTAGTTATATTTTATTTAAGGGGATGCGCGGTCCAAAGCGCCGAAGGAGAAAAAAACACGAATGTCAAAAGCCCGCAATTTGGCATGGTAGGTCAGAAGTCCCCTGATATTTAAAAACATAAAATTACGTTTATATTATCATATTTATTATCCAAGATTATCACAAAAAAAATATGTTCAAAGCAACAATTAATTAGAAATGTTTGAATTATTCATTTCAACACAGGGGCTTTTGACATAGCAAACGAAATCAATGGGCTTCTGTCTTTCGGGGCTTTTGTCCTACAGCCATGCATTAATTGGCCCTGCATGTACTGCCTTTTTAGTTAAAACCATTTCTAATCTAAATGTCGATAGAAGATTTATTCGTTTCATAGTTTTCCTATGGGCGGTAGCGTTTTCTCGTTTATGCGTTTGTCGTTAAGGTGATTAGCAATTTATCTGTTTGGGCGTTTAGCTATTTAGCCATTCAGGCGTTTAGATGTTTAGTCGTTTAGCCATCTGAAAGGTTTCGTTTGCGCGTTTAAAAATTCCCGCTTCCCGCTTGATTTGTATCGTTTAGCCGTTTGAGTTGCTTGGTTAGAATTGGTTTAACTGTATATCTTGTCGCGTTCTACTCATTAGTGTGCATGCAAATTAGTTCATACTTTAATGAAAGTATAACTACTAATTAATGAATATCTTTGCTAATTCTCAACATTTTGGACTGTAATTGTCACGACCGTTATCAAAAGTAGAGTTCTACCTAACTGTTTAGTTGTATGTCAATAATGCAATGGCCAAGGTCATAACTTTGAGTAGGGTAAACATTTTATTTTATGGAGATCGGTTATTGTATTTCTGGTGTGTTTTATGACTGAAGAATATAAGATGTAACGTTTATGCCAGTTTCCAAGTGTATTTCAGACACACATAACCACGCCACTAACCCATCTAAATTGTTGTGATATGCCAATGGATATGCTACAGACTGGTAACACTGGCACATCACTTTTAATTATCATAAGCTATATTTTTTACCGTTTGCTACAATAACATAGGGGGGATGTTTAACAATGGAGTCGGTGATGAAGGAAGAAACGTTAAAACGGGATCGAAAGATCCAGATATTTTAACATTTTGAGGAACACATTTTTTAATAATTTCTTTTTTTTATGATCATTAACGAGAATAATTAATTGCAAATTGTAATTGCTTGCGATTGTCTTATAACCTGTGGAGGGTTGTCATCTTTAACATTTCTTAAATCCTAAACCAATGATTTTAATCGACACTTCAAAAACGAAATCATTAGTAAAAAGACGGAATAATATGTTGTATAAATGTAAATTTGGTTGAATAAATAAGTGGTAAAATATATAATATTTACATTTCAGATGAGTAAGAATTAAATTTCTCAATATGCATTTATTAATCGCAGCTATTATATTTCAATCTTCATTGAGTCCTGAGAAACATGGATGAACAAAAACTATATCTGAATCAGTGTTCTTTGATTTCTATCGTTATCAATGTATTGTTATTAATTACTATAACTGTAATATTTCCGGCATTGTGATAAATACCTTTAATTGTGAAAAATGTGTGAAATAACAATAAAGCGATTAATAAATATGATATTGTGCTATTATAAATAATTGCATGCTGTCAACTATGTTTTCAAAATTCGCAAAAACCACACTTAACCAATTAATTTGAAAAGGTTATCGCAATCAACTATAATACGAAAACAAATGGGTGTCTAAATTCAAAGCCATTTTCAATAAGAGTGAATATAAGATAATGGTGCACTTTTGATATTGCCTTTTTGAAAACCACAAAGAGTGTATTAGCAGGGATTATAGTAAATCAAGTAAAATAAGACAAAATGCTAAAGTTTGCGTGTTTAGTGATTTTGATAAGTATTGTACGTGAGGGATCATCACAAACGATATGCGACTATGTAACATGTGTAAATTGGGGTGAGTAATTAACTTCAAAAAGCATCTAGAGGCCAAAGTTGTGTTTCATTGTGATGAATTATTTTATTGATAGATTATACGAGTAGCCACTATGCGAAAAAAATTGTGTATAGATCATATTCAACATTTAAATAAGGCCTGTTAAGTTTAATGCCCCGATATATAATCCATATATGAGATGCTCATCGTCAGCTACCAATTATGAAGTAAAACAACAATTGTGTCATTTATAAGCTTAACATAATGAAATCATTATAAGTTAATTATAATTGAGTCATATTTTCTCAGATTTGAATCCTCATACACAATTTACATTTCTCGTCACATAAAGACAATTTTGTAAAATAAGAAATAATACTCATATAAGCATTTGTATTCGGGATTAATATTGAACAATATCCAAATATCCAAAAGCCTGACCAATTATATTATCACATGTCCTTCCGGCTACACACCCTTCGCCTTAGTCTGGTATACTCGTTTGTTTTAAAAGAGTATAGTTTCTTATTACACTCTTACATTACATTATCTAAATAGTACAAATACTGATCAATAATACAATCACCTTATTTTCCCCACAGATTACACATGTCCTTCCGGCCATATCCAATTCGACTTAGCCTGGTTCTCTCGCTTGTTTTTAATATATTATATTTTTACTCGATTATCATACTCTTTTATCACAGTGTCTATAAATAACATAAAGACTCACCAATAATATAATCCTCCAATTTACCCCACAGATTACACGTGTCCATCCGGTTACATCCCCTTCGATTTCGCCTGGTTCTCTCGCTTCCACTGGACTATCACCAAATGGGCATCCGTGGACCATCCCTTCTGCGCTATCAAGAACACCTACCACCCCTGCTTCAAACCCAACGGTGCACCTAAAGACTGGATGACCTTCTTCAGTGGCTATGCGACATACAAAATCGAGAAGTATGATTATTTCAGTTTCAGTTCGTATGGTTCTGATTATATTAGTGACGCGACGAGGTCGAGTTTGCCCATGAGTCAACTTGTGAGTGATACCCTAGTGCCGTGGTATTTTTCCGTGAGGACGCTGACGTTCTATGTGAGAGGAGCGCAGAATATAACGATCATCTTTGATGGACCCATTTACAGAGAGGTAGGAGTTACCGCTTTACTAATTTCAATAATAACCTTCAAATATACCAATTTTATTAACAAACTCGGATGTGGAGTTTTTACTCACTAGATCCCATATCTTACAATGTATATGCTTTTGGTTACCAATGAAAAATTTAGCCCTTTGTTTAATTGTATTTAAATGTAAAGATTGAAATGCATCATTAATGCATACAGTTTAATAGGTTGTCTTGGCAATCGATGCAGTTATTACATTAATAACATGCCATTTGTATTCATGCCGTCTCGATATATTGTTGTCATTCGTTATACATGTATTTTAAGGAATAATTGCGCTCAATTATCCTTGTAATTATTTCAGATCTTTCTTTCGGACGATATATTGGATCCTCGTCAAGTAACATTCATTGCAATTGATTGGCCGGAAAACCCAGTAACATACACCATCGAATTTATCTTCAATTTCCCTCCCAAGAACAAAATTAAATTCTGGGGTCTATATATGATTGCATGCTGCGAACTACTGTCAACTACATTTAACGTCGTGAGTATAAAAACCTTACTACATTGAAAGTTCATTTCGAGTATTTTATTCCTTACTAAAAACCTGTTTACCCTTGTATTCCTTATGGGAAACTCAAAAAAGGCATCAGAACTGGAATTTCCGACAATAAATACAAACATGTAAGTAGACAGGGTTGTAAGGGGAAGAAGACTAAAAATCCATACGATATGGCCAGACCCTAAATCGTCACCTGTTTATAGTCAAAAGCATTTGAACATACGTATTCAATATGCTATTATTTGAAATAAATGTGTTTATACTTACAGTTCATATATCAATTGCAAAAATAGAGTAAATATATACATATAATTGTCAATATAAATGTAATTGATGACGGTATATTTAGCATATATGTATATGATGTTTATTCTTCAGGGTAAATAATCAACTCGATGACGTCCGACATTCGATTACACCAGATGTATTTTACGGCGACGACATAAAACGAAGAATTCTCATGATTATCTCAATTATGTTATTGAATTATATGCGATTCATCAAGCATTATTCGCTATATTAATAACTATATTCAAATAATAATTAATGAATGACGAAGATGTTGTTTATGTAAAAAAAAACATATGTTTTCTTATTGCTCTTCTTAAATAACAATATTTCACCTAATAAGCACCGTCATAACAATAACAATATGGCCTAATGGGGCTTGCTAGATATAAGATAGTTTTATTTATTCCAATACGAGGTAATTGATAACAATAAACAAGAAAGGTGAGAAATGAGTTTTCAAGACAAGAATACTCACTGAAATAAAATGCTGTTTATGCAGTTTTTAAAAGTGCAGATAACCATGCAAATAAATACGAGTACATACAATATTTATTTTTGTTTGCATTGTTTAGATTCGAACTTGAACCATATGAAATCTTTAAACAAATTCCAAGGGCTGTGTATGTCACAATATTTAGTTTCCTCTCTGATACACAAAGTCTAGATATGCAAATGATATTTAATGGTGCGTCCGTGTCTGCGGAATTGAAACTGGTATAAAGTATAGTAATCCCAACGGAATGAATACCGCTCGGTTTTCTATATTTTATACCAAATCCAATTCCGCAGACGCAGACGCAAAGGGCCGCTGAACGCACCATTAGGCGTTGAAAATAGTCCCTAAAAACTATATTTTTAACAGCTAAAAAGGAGAACGAACTCCGTATTAATGACAATGGAAGAAAAAGAAGAGTAACTTGTCATTAATTCTGAATTAGATAAGTTGTTTGTCTCATTAATAACAGTCTTGTTTGAAAAGGTTACTGCAATATCTCATGCAGAATACGTAACACCTGTTCAGAACGGTTAATGGTTGGTTGTAATTGACAATCATTTGTTATGTTTGTTAAGTAATAAGCTAATTAAATTAATCGATGTCTAGATGAATAATTAAAAAAAATCAAAATGTCATATAGGTTTTGAATGTGATAAATGTGTTGAATGTATATTTTAAATCTCTAAAGAAAATTAAAGCTTTATCAATACTAACAACTGGGTTCCCTTAATCATTTGTCCCCTTAATGAAAAAGCAGCTCATGAACAACTCAAACAATATTCTCTTATTCATGCCAAAATGGATTATTTTATCTTTCTTTAAGGTTCAGTGTCAAATCATATTATATACATGTATTGACCCGACAAAAAAATCAGTTTTTTTTTTCTTGTGAATTCTTCAAACTCTATAAATTATGTATATAAATTATTGTTGACTTTTTAAAGAAATAAACTATGGATTCAACTATGTACTGCCATTTGATATTTGCTCATCCAACACTAAAGCACATAGCTGGAGTAGCAACAATATGTCCCCCAGTGAAAATCATCAATAATTAAACAGCACAGACAAACAGATCCAGTGGCTCGGAGCTAACACAAACTCAAAAGGATCCATGGATCGCTCTGGATACAGTTGGACTCGCTCCCTCTTTATTGATCATCTCTCCCTTTTGTCCATAATGCATGCAAATTGCAGTTTTTATTGATTCATATAAGTTTCTCCCTTATTAGTTATTTCTGATGGTAGTTAAATAATCTGATTGTATCAAGGGCGATATAATTAAAATCGGTGTTTGTTTTCTCTAAAATAAAAGGAGGATTTAGATTTTATTATGAAATTGGATAAAATATTTTAATAAGAAAGCTGGATATCTGTTTTCACAATTATTTTAAAATGTAAGTCTGTTTTTTAAACCTGTCCATAAATAAGATTGTCTAAAATCTCATCTCATTTCACAACTCAAAGATCTTTAACCTGTATATTTATATTTAAATTCATGAAATGAGATGAGATTGTTACCATTTTACCGCAAGAAAATTGCGATTTGAATGTGTTTTGCAATATGTTAAAACTATATGTAGGTTGATTGTGAAGAAGTA
>LQRL01176424.1:0-10767 GCA_001703475.1 Hydroides elegans
ACATTCCCCCTCTCATTGTATATATGTAATTGTTATTTAATACTGAGGACAGTATTTTAGAGAGGTGGGAATAATGTGAGGTAAAGCTTAATATCCGTATATGTCACTTGTCCGTAACCTGAAAGACACCTGCAAGTCGGGGCGTAGGCCACATTACGTATGACGTTATGTGGTTGCGTCACGACTTGCGTTACGTTGCCTGTCGACACTTGAATGTTTAGACTGAATAAACCTTCAGTTCATGTTTGGATGCTCTAAAGACAAGACGTGTTTTATTGTCTCCAAGCGTGGGCTCATTCTCTACGAGGCCTGTGCCTAACCCGTAGTGCAGGCCCTTTTACATCACATTAAGATCTTAGTGCAGTAAGGAAAATTCACAACCCATATCGCATGGCTTTTTTCTAGGCAACCAAACGGACGTATTACAACTTATTTTAAAAACAAATCATTCATCGAACTGGGTGAACCGTATCCTTGACCTCTTCTGCAAAGAAAACATTTGTCGATAACTATCAGCTAACAAATTAGATTACCAGGTCATAGCCCTGGGTTCCGTCAATGATAACAAATATAAGAGTCTACACGGTAAATATCGAGTATCTCACAATCTTTCACTATCATTTTCATATTTTCTCTACGTATTTGCAATATTGATTATTGTATGATAGATTGCTAGTAATATTAAGGAAAAAAATACTCAGAAAGTCAATCAAAAACATAGGAAAATATAAGTTGTATATACATATTTTAATTATTTAAATGAATAATTATAACATTCTTTTCAGGATGTCCTTATTATGTAGCTTATTACGTAGCGATGTCCGCGATGTGAAAAAGACGTTACAACGATGTCAGCAATGACTAAAATATTATTGATATTTCTATTGGAATTCGGAGCAATCGAAGTTTCTACAGGAAATGATGCAGATAAAACGCAAATAAATAAAACGTCGAAATGTTAATCATTTATTATGAGCACGTCCTCTGCATGTGTAAAACTCGACGGCGATTCGACGTCTAATTAAGCTTGCGTTCGGCAAATTCTCACTAAATTTAGCCGTCATATAGTTACGTAAATAGAATTAGATAAGTGTATGACTTTGACGGATGTAGAATTGCGCCTACTCAGTTCTCTGACCAGGAAATATTCAAAGGCATTTTGAATTATTCAATAATGATGGTCACATTTGTTATCTTGAGACATTTATGAATGTGTTTGATTAATACAACCTAATTTCTCGGAACAAACAGGCAACAGATTCCATATGCTAATGAACAAAACGTCTTCACGGATTTGAATACATAGAAGCAGCAATAGACAGTACTAACTTATCATGCGTCAATATTATTGAATTAGATGTCCCTTGTTGGATCCTATAACATTTGCAAGCTAAAAGGGCATTACATTTTATTGAATTAGATGATAGTTGTAGGATCATATAACAGTTGCAAGTTAAATCTGGGCCTTACGTTCTAAATTAGTCTGATCGAATCTGACTATGAAAATAGTAGTTAGTGCAAAGGGAACATAGCGCAATTTGTTCATTACGATTTGAACACGGCTGCATAAACAATAATAATCATTCTCACTCCGGATTGATAAACAACAATTTCATGCAATCTGTAAGTAGATGAAAACACAATGCCATAAGAGGGTTTTAAAATCGAATTGTTTATGAAAAAAAAAAAAACATAACGACGCAATAAATGGATTTTTATTGCATCCAAAACACAAGACACAAAACCAATTTAGCCTTCACAGCGTGGGGACAAATAAGGCATTTGTCTTTTCAGGTTCAACGGCACTGTCCCCCTGCCTGTACCGATAAATTAGATTTTCCATTTTGGTGTTGCGTAATGTGTCCTTTTGTAATATTTTATATGCACGTCATCTTCTGCTTCAGATGAAATGGACATTTTCATGGAAAAGATGCTGAGCACCCAGTGAGCCCTTTTCTCTTTTCTTAAGCGTGCAAAGCACAAAGGCTTATTTAGGGATAGTATTGATTTGCGTGATGAACGAGAGTCAATTGAACTTCTTTGAGCCGATGTTAGGACACAAGTTGAAAAGTATGTATTAGCAAATACTTTTAATACTCGATTAGAAAATGTATGATGAAGAATATCTCCAAGTTTTTAAATGAAAATACACGTTCAGCCAATTATGTTATTGGGTGTTCTTAATAAATGCTAATCCGGTCTATTTTTAGATATTGTGGATGAGTTCTATGCGGTCAGGGTTCTCGCTTTGAATGATGGAATGGGCACAGATAAAAAAAAACATGTTTATCTTCAAACATAATTGTTTCCTATACTGCGATAATTGTTGCAACATAAACAAAAATGTAAAAAGGAACAGGAAACATTCAAAATCTGAATGATAAATGAATATGCGCATCATTATAGATAGACAAATAATTAAGTAGGACTTCCCTCAACAACTTGTGGGCTTTAGTAAACGCAGGCCCGAGGCCTCCAACTCTCAATATTAAGATGAGCATATATGAGTGTGACATGTCTGCGTTTTAATTAATGAGGAGAATAAGCTCACACTTCATCTTGTTATAAGGACACCGAAAATTTAAAGGTATAGATGTTAATTAGAGTTACAATAAGGTATTCTAAATAAAGGAATTTGGATTGAAAAAGGGACACCAGTGAGTAAATAAAGATTGTATCATATAAAGATATCTCAACGACTCCTTACATCCATTTACGATGCATTCATCACGTCGATTTATCGAAATGACAATAGTCATAATAAGGATACATCTTCACAAAACGATCTTCCCACGTGAATCGTCGTGTTGATATAAACAAGAATGGCTATAACTTCGTAAAAAAGATAGGCTATCAGGAAGTGCACCCTTTCAAAAACTGTTAATTGCAAGAATTCAGTCTTTAAGCCTTAGTTCATCACTTCTTGTCCATTGTATTGGGTCTTTCGAAGGCAAGTCAAATCTGTCCCTGTGTAGGACCTTTTCACGATTCAAAGGACCTTTACGAAAGGTTACAATTGACAGGAAGTATTTATAGCTCTACTTGAAATATATTTTCAACAATTCTTTTTAATGTTGAACAAGGGACCAACGCTTTTGAAGAAAACCCGAAAATGCTTTGCTTTGCGAACCGAAGTGGCATCACGAGAGAAACCGTAGGGCATAAAGTGAAAAGACTGGAAGTTATGAGGACCGCAAGGTACATCATAATATTATGATCAGCAAAATGTAAGAAAAAAATACAAAGACTACTCTTGTAATAATCCAGAAGGACAGAGGGTGCATCAAAACAGTGTTTTTCAATGCCTTTACTGAGTAAATCAAAGCATGTCGAGTGTTTATATGTCTGCTAAGTATCAAACAAGTTTCACATCTCACAAGGGTCGTCAAGGCCTTAATTAAAAGCGACGTGAGGTTAAAATACCAACATCTTAGACTATATAGTTATCTTCATGTCGGTACCTTCATGTCTTATATAATTAAGAAACCAAATATATTGCATGCATAATTTCGTGATGTCACATCACACCATTAAACCCACCGAAACAACGAATGATTTGCTTTCAAGGACGGTGGTCAGGGTTATGATTTTTGAAACGTCATGATAACGTTTTAGAACCTGTTTACACGGGAAACGACAGAGCGGGGCAAGCGGCAATATATAATTATATGTTATTTTAAGGACTAGCGACAGGAGCATATAAATAACATATACGTATATTGCCACTTGCCGCGCCTTGTCGCTTCCTATGTGAACAGGCCCTTACCAGTATATCAGGATCTAATGTCAATATCCAATAATCGAATGCATGGTTGGTCTAACTTGGATTGTTTCGATTTTTTGTTACATATTTTCATTGATTTGAAATGTGTTGCTTATCTAGCCAAATAACGAAGGTATATGAGCAAGTAAATTATGAGCAAGTTAGAAATTACACAACGCGCTGATAAAACAAAAATACATTCCATGCGGCTTCCTCTTCTCTGAAATATTGCCATAGTTTTTATAATCACAAATATTAACCCTAGCAATTATTCGACCTTGAAAGATAAGGGCGCTGTGACAAAGTCGGTTAAGCTCACTCATATCTATTATTCAGCGTGAAAATAGACCATGATATCCTCATTACTCTATGTCTTTCTGACGTCGCTAACGTAACGAAACGAGATTTATATTGCAATACAAAGTAGAAAACAATGTTGTTGTTTTATTCGATTTATAGGCCTTGCTACAAATCCCAAAGTTAATAACAGTGCCAGTGGTAATACAGTCACATCAAAACAGTGTATGTCAACCTAATTCTTATGTGATCAGAGATAAAAATGATTTTGATTTTGTATGATATTTATTTGAGACATACGTGACGACATTTTAGATCAAACTCGTTCTCATTTCCATGTGAAGTGAACATTGAAAAACCACATTAAGTTTTTGAGACACGAATAGCGATGCAAGGGCAATGTATGTTCTCATATTTAAAAGCGTTTATCACATACACCGTATCTAGAACCCAGCGTAATGTGATAGTGGGACTTAACTTCATGTATCCTCTCCAGCAACACAAAATTTAAAGAACTTGAAAACCATAAATGAACTACGCAAAGACAAACATAATCCTTATAGAAAATTACATTAAATTGAATTTATCTTGAAGTAAGCTAAGAGATACCTTGAGGTCAAACTCGAAGAACGGCAGACGGAGAATGAAACGTGATATTTATTTGGAATAATGTTCCAGGTCGATATCTAAAATCATTCATATCAAGTGTCGCCATGACCTTAAATGATTTGCAACATTGTGTTCAGAGTAATCATGTCATCTCTGAAAATACGTTAATCATTATGCTGATCACGTTCGCGTAAAAATATACAGCGACGCTGACGTAGTGTCAACAATGAAGGATTTGGAACCTAGAGCATGAAGCAAGAAAAAAAAAGAAGTCATGAATGTTGATAAAGGTAATTTGATATAAAACTCTTGTAAAGGTATTTTGTTTGTCAATAAACTAGATTCAAATAGTATTATTTTTGTCCAGTGATTCATAAAAGCTAATATATTCCTCTATGTTGAATCGCACAATTGATTTTTAAACATTTGAATTGCAATAGATAGCATACATCTTTGATTCATCGTTGGACACCGTAATGTCTTGTGGGATGCATGCAATCCCAACCCCAGCGCCTATTTAACAACTACATAATATTTCATAATAAACCTTAGCTTTGTAAAAAGAGAATTAGCAAATCCATAAAATACAATATAAACCAAGCAACAGCCCTGTTAGCCTATCAGCTGATGTGCCTATAGTTTTGCTAT
The DNA here is from genome assembly GCA_001703475.1 of Hydroides elegans. Classification (NCBI taxonomy): domain Eukaryota; kingdom Metazoa; phylum Annelida; class Polychaeta; order Sabellida; family Serpulidae; genus Hydroides; species Hydroides elegans. The sequence goes on from LQRL01176424.1 coordinate 5,318, forward strand.
CGTTTTTATCTGACAGCAAAAAAATCACATTCTTCCCTTTCTTTCCACTTGTTTGCAGAGGGGAACCGATCTGTAATAGTTTCGATAACTGATGAAACAACTGACGAAGTGGAAGCTTAGCGCTTAAGGATTTTGTAGCAGCCCCCCTTTCAATTCATCATATTTTGTTGTTCTTTTAAAGGGATATTTTTGGAATATCCAAACTAAATGAATGATTTTGTCAGTGTGCTCAATTTCGACTATCATCAATTTCTAATATTAACAAGTATTCAGTGAACACGAACAGGCCCCAACGCCCCCAAAGTCGTTTTCGAGTATTTCAGAAGTCTCTGTGACCTTCCGTTCAAATGTTCTAGCCCGTACAAGCTCAAGTCTTGAAAAACCGCTATTTTTGGCTATTTTGGCCAATTTTACAACTTCCGGTCGAGTGGTATTGACCAAAATGGTTAAAAGGCACATCTATGGATCAAGACCTTTCATTTGAGTCTATAACCAAGGCTCTATGACCTTCCGTTCAAAAGTTCTAGCCCGTACAAGCTCAAGTCTTGCAAAACCGCTATTTTTTGGCTATTTTGGCCAATTTTACAACTTCCGGTCGGGTGGTTTTGACCAAAATGGTCAAAAGGCACATCTACGGACCAAGACCTTTCATTTGAGCCTATAACCAAGTCTCTATGACCTTCCGTTCAAAAGTTCTAGCCCGTACAAAAAAGTATGACGGACAGACAGACGGACGGACAGACGGACACCCCAAACCTATAGGCCCCCAACCTTTTGGGTTGGGGCCTTAAAATGCAATGCTGCATAACATGCGGTTCCATCGTGTAATAAGCGAGACCATTTTAGGTGTTTATTGTTTAAGCTACAGTAGTGTGGAAGGGTGATCTATTACAAATGAGATTTCATGAAAAATATTCAGCGAAAGAAATGTAATTTATTCATTGTACCTTAATTATTAAAATGATATATTTAGATATATATAAGGTCTAAAATATCCAATATAGAGCATTGGCTTCTGGCATGATCTCGTTATAGGGAACTTAAGTGAACGCATAGAACGCATAATTCTTGCCCACATGTACTATGAAGCAATGGAACGATCGCGTTGACCGTGAAATACATTTGGTAATACATATAAATCCACTGTAAAACGTTCTTGGCTTCGAATGATGTTGCTGTTAGGGAGGTCAAACCACCGATAATAAATATTCCTGTCTAGTTCCGTCTCACTGTCTTTTTATACAAAGATGTTTACTTAGGATAATGGCGAATGTTCAAACGGTGGAAATTACTGGAAGATGCAAGTAATCTATCCTGGTTAGGAACAACTGAACGCGCATCTGATGAAGTAGGGTTTTTCTCAGTTAATCAACACAAAGGTTGTATGACCAGATCATCCATTCTACTATTTGTTATGCTATGTTGTTCTTGAAAATTGGCATTCTTATAAGTGTGATTTGAACCAAATTGAGTTTTAGGTTTGTTACTGTTAAATTATTTATAAAATGCTGGAAAGCTTTGTAAATCGGGTAATAACTATTGATTCATGTAAGCCCTAGCTACAGTATATTCAAATGCAAATAGAATCGATGAAATAAGCTGAGCGATTTTAAAATAAAAAGGGATATGGAATAATATCAACAACGAGCCATTTGTATATGCTATCACAAAAAAGCATTAATTAAAAATACCATTTACATATAAATAAATATACTTCGAGAGATCAATCAATTATATACGACTATCCATCTGCATGCAGTGTGGAACTACTGTCCTTTTCGGTCCGACTCGTTTGGATAAAATATGATATAGATATAAACATATATTTTCTTATTTATCTGAGATATATACATGCATTGTAATGACTAAGTATACCTATTGGGCTGGCAAACCATACACAAATTTACAGATGAACTGCATGGAACAGTTTTAAGATATCACATCGAATATAGTTTTGCCTCTTCCCAATCGAAAGTCGCCCATACATGTACAACAGATTGGAGCGTCATTTTGTGCAGTAATGCAATAAATTGATTGATAGTGAAGTGGGAAGCAATTTAATGCGAATCGGCGATCAAATGCCATGACCATAAAAACTCGATGATTATCCACACATGAATTTACAGTAAATCTTCTTTTTCTCTATGTGTCGTGGCGTTCTAAAGGTCGAATAGCAGGCTTTTATATCACCGGGTGATTTAAGGGCACACATTTTGTATTGTGATGAAGGGTGATGTCGCGTGCTGATCATGCACTAATTTGATGAGCATTCACACTTGCTGGTACTATGGCTGCTTAATTTGACACCTTTATATGTGATTTTGCTTTTATATACCATTTGACGCATTTACATGCCACGAGAATCTCAGAAAATTCCATGGAGGCTTCGATAATGGCTTCGGAAGAGTCAGGGTACTGTACTGTATATGTAGTGTATTAACGCATCGGCAAAGTTTACTTTTTATCTATTCGAAATTGAAGAAAATGGAGGAGGCATTTGATACTACTGCTATAATATATATGATGGTACCTTCCAACACCTATACGCTAAAAATGTATATGCGAGATTTAATTTCAATTAACAGCCTTAAATATGTTTTCCAGGCTTTGAAATCACCCGTTTGCATTAAAATTTATTGAAAGTGTTTCAAAGTTTACATTGAAGCCTAGCATCATTTCCTTCGTATATTAAGAAATAAGTAATGATTTGAAAAGAACAATATACAGTTGGATGTCTTCATTTATAAATATTGTTTTAAGTCTGATTAATATTCCGAACAGGAATCAACAAAAGAGCAACACAATTGTTTATGTAGCATTGTCGAAGTAGTTTCCTTTGCACGATTGCGTTCGTGTGTTTTGTCCATTTTATCACCATGGGAACGAAAGAGTGGAATGGATGTACCGTTTGCAGGACGCTACCTTATTAAGTGAGAATAGACCCGTCTCTTTATTTCATTACAATTTAACCATTCGGTGATAACTGATATTTCAAATTATTTTTCGAACTAAATCTAACCCAAAAGGATGAATTCAAGGATGTTTTGTTTTAATTAATATTTTGACACCCTGAATTCAAGATGGTACCTTATTCTGTTGTGCAAAAACATTTAAGGCCGTGTTCAAGCAAACGAAAAAGCTCGGAAAAAAGCACGAAACCCGATATTTTCTAAAGACACATTTGTATAAAAACATAGCAATTTATCCCCTCTGTTCACGCAAAAATTTAGGATATATTTTTGCGTGAACACGCCTTAAAGCTCTATGAATACACGAGAAATCAAAATATTGTGGTTTATCATCATCGCCATTGAATGACAAGTTGTGATATGAATATGGTAAGTTAAAGAGGCATATGATCCAATTCTACGCTTCGTTACCCAATTGGTTATCGGATTTGTGAATGCTCACCTAATGGCACCTACGACCCTTGATTCTTGGCTGCTCAATTATCTATTTTAGACTTGGATATGCTCTCGGGTGTCGCTGTTATTAATGTCGCGTCTCTAGTGCATCTATATCGTAAAGTATTGCTGTTAGAGATATGACTTATAAATATACTAAATATGTGCTTCGATCATAATTTTTCATTTTCAAATATTTGCGTTATTCAATCAACATATACATATGAGGAGGTCCGGTTCAGAAGACTTGGAGGGAGTTTATTGTTGCATGTAACCCTTCAAATAGCATCTTGGCACTGTTCTTGTCGTTTCTTTTGTATCGTCACAAATTAATTCTGGCTTGTTCCTTGGACACGTATTCTTTTGAGCATCGCTTATTGTAAAGACACATCCTGTTTCTGGGAGACAATCCATGTATGGTTCGGTGACAAAATGGCAAACGCCCTTGCGAATGTGTGTCAATGGGTATATAACTTTTTATCAATAATATTTGCAATTTAAATTACTGGGATGTATTTTCTATTGATTTCGTGTGCTCTTTATTGCTGAAAACCGAAGCGAATAATGCCACTACCGAAAGGGTAACTCAATTTACAACGGAAATATTGATATTGTTCATTTTCATCTCAAATATATTATAATTTCTATTATAAATAATATATATGAAGAATAAACCAATAACCCCTGTGCTAGGAATTTACTCCGAAAAGATTATTTATTGAAATCGATACATGTACGTGTATATGTTCCAAACCGGTTATCCGAGAACTTCGTGGCCTACATTCCATGGCTTTGTTGTCGGCATATCAAATGAATCAAGAAGAAAACCAGAAGGTGTATAGATATGGTGAATATAATGTATATCACAAATAAAAAAACAAGGAGTTATTTCCTGGTGGTCCATTAGGCCGTAGGAGTCGTAATGAAATCCTATGCCAGAGTTTAAGAGCCACTCCAAATTAATTTGCAGAATTAAGAGTTTTGTATTATGTAGGAGTACAGGAACATATTGTATGTCAGGTATTTGAACCTCCAAGTACTAAATATAGAAATATATGTTTTATAATTACCACAATTGCCAAAAAAAAAGGAAGGAGCTGACACGACGAGTAGGGCGCGTTCAAATGTTGATATATTTGAGATGTAGTTTTACAAGTGAATCATGATAATTGATATTCTAAGTAACTGTTAAATAACAATAAAGAGAGTAGACATGATCGTATATGCTCCGTAACACTTTAGCCTGCTATCCTTTATCAGTGCTAGATTCCTAACAATCGTTCCTACTGAACAGACGATGCCAGGCGGAAACAGGTCCATATCGATAGAAAAAGTTCCCCGAAAAAGACATAAGAAAAATCGTTGTCATATTTTGAAGGTTATTCTAGCATGTCTCCACGCTAGGAAATAAATGAAGCTTGTTGGAAACAATACCCCCGGATCACATCACCTACATGTCGAGCATGTTAAACAGGCTAGAAATAGTTTTTCTCTTGAAGCTAGAAAGATGTTTTAATAAAAGGCAATTGTTTTATGCTGCAAATATTCAATGTTTGCATTTTGAAACAAAGTAAACTGTGATAGGTACCGGTGTATGAAGTTGAGTGGTATTGGTTAGATTGGTTACATGATTGAAAATTTCATTTGAGAAGGTCTAGACCAAAATGGTTATACATAGAACATTAATGTATTTTACAGGTAGATTTTTTTTCGTTTGATGGTTCTGAAAAGACAAATACTTCCCGTTTTCTAAATGGGATTCTGTATTTTCATGGTGTCATTTTTCAACCCACTTGTTTTCATGTCTTCCGATGACCTAGTAAGCCGTGACAGATTTGTCTCTTGTTTTACGCATATAAATTGAACCGCATTATTGTACTTTGGATGCCGTATCAAACGTGCCAACAAACGAAAACAATTCCTTAAATTATCAAACTTCATCCTATATAAACCTGAATATGTTTTCCAAAATGCCACAGGTCATATTACGACTTCAGAAATAACTGTAATTTATTTCATATATTTGTCACTTTAATGTAAGTTGAT
>LQRL01176424.1:40155-50583 GCA_001703475.1 Hydroides elegans
TATCTTATATTTCTTTGCATGTGAAATATTTTATATGAACTCTTAAGTGATTTCCTAATATGTTTGAAAGTTATCTATTGTTATATTTTCTTTAGTCTCTCTTTGATCTTTCCCTTTACAGTTAGAATCTTTACTGCGGAAAAATGTGGACCAGGGTTTGAAGCAGTTTGCACAGGAACGCCCTGACATGGAACAAAAGTGTACATTTCAAATGTATAAATATATTTCCGATCATGTAAAAAAGGTAGACGTTTAAGAATTACTTTTCGCTGTCTTTTTCTAAATGATGATGTCATTGACCCTGAAATATTCTGATAGTATCGTTTTGATTGATATTATTCACTTTATTCATTTAAAGGATGTAATATGTTTTAATGTAATAGCTGTTATCTAATACGGCTATTCCCACTTTGTTTTTAAAGATATTGAACCTGGATAAGCCCAACCAGAATTCTGCCAAATCAATGCTCGCAGCTCTATCAACGTTACAACATTTAGCTACTTATTCCGAAACTGCCCATTCCATCAATATATTTTTCGACAATGGATTCACTGAGCTGATAAGTATTTGTTATATTTTTCGTTATCATTGATATGCGATTTGGTACGGAATATTTTGAAACCAAGTTATATTTTTAGAAAAAAAGGTTCTCAGTTCTTATTATTAATCGCGTGAAGAGAAAACATCGTTCGGGTTTTCTCCTTGTTTTTTATTGGTCAAGTTAAAGTTGTTCTGATTGTGAAACTGGGTAGAAAGTTGAGGCTGTTATTCAATATGGAAAAATCCAATGACAAAAATAGGCATGCTTACTGTCCTTAATAACTATTATTATAACAATGTCACTTTTTTTACATGTCGGATGTTCTCATCACAAACCTTCATTGGATAAGAGGCAAACATGATCATGCTGAACAGATTTATGAAGAAGTTTTAGAGACAATTTCGGTGAGTTTGGACATATATAATTTCGGATAATATTTCAAAACTCAGTGTCATTTATTGTTACTGTTATTGTAGAATATTTATGCCATTTCTAAATATTATATCATTATATGCTATGATCATAAAAACGGAAGTTTCATTCGAACGATTTGATTTCCTCGTGTGTGTATTTAAATACCCTTTTATCTTTAACAGACCGTTGCAGAACATGGTACCGAAGGTATGGATATTTCTAATTATTGAACATTTTTTTTGTCGGCGGTGTATGTGAATTTTAGTTTACGGTCTCCCTTAGTACCGGGTATATCATATTAGATTTTATTTTGCCAATAGGGCCTTTACCACCTCCTATTGTGTAAAATGTAACCTGTCGTGATTTACAATTGTGTATGATCTACAAATTTGAACTTAATGTTTCTATCTAAAGTATATGTCTAGTTAGCTCTAACAATGAACATGATTGACGTTTTTACCGAAGTTTCGCAAATCATAAGGACAAAACATTATAAATTTCAGCGCGAGCTGCCATGATGGATGGGTTTTGTGCTAAACTTATGCAGGTTGTTCTTTCGCAAAACCTTCCATTTTCGGCGAGATCTGAGGTGAGCCCACGTAGTATACTCCTTTTTTAGGCCCCAGCCCCAAAGTTGGGCGCCTATAGAGTTGGGGTGTCCGTCCGTCCGTCTGTCATCGCTTTCTTGTACGGGCTAGAACCTTTGAACGGAAGGTCATAGATACTTGGTTATAGGCTCAAATGAAAGGTCTTGGTCCGTAGATGTGCTTTACACCCCACCGGAAGTTGTCAAATTGGCCCAAATAGCCAAAAATAGCGGTTTTTCAAGACTTGACATTGTACGGGCGAGAACTTTTGAAGGGAAGGTCATAGAGACTTGGTTATATGCTCAAATGAAAGGTCTTGGTCCGTAGATGGGCCTTTTGACCATTTCGGTCAAAAACACCCCACCGGAAGTTGTTAAATTGGCCAAAATAGCCCAAAATAGCGGTTTTTCAAGACTTGACCTTGTACGGGCGAGAACTTTTAAACGGAAGGTCATAGAGACTTGGTTATAGGCTCAAATGAAAGGCTTTGGTCCGTAGATGTGCCTTTTGATAATTTTTGGTCTAAAACACCCGACCGGAAGTTTCAAATTGGCCAAAAATAGCGGTTTTTATATTCCAAAACATTGGCATATGCGAGATAGTCATTACCCCTTCGAATCGGGGGGCGGTTGGGGCCTTTTCGTGTTTCACAAATACTTCATTGTTTCACTTGATTGACGATCAGTTAATCTCGTGTTATATCAAAACTGTGTAAATTCGATTAGGTTTTGCTGGTATTTTGGTTTAGTTAACCTATATATTATAAAATAATTGGGAAAGTAAGCTAAGTCAATAAAAGTTCTAAGTGATGTGTACTGTAAACAATGAATCATAATGTTTAAATGATGCAATGCAAGATCTTAAAATGATCAATAGTCTATGATCCGTTAGAAAAATTTCTTCTGACTAAAAGTGTATTACATTTAGTATTTCATTCACAATTTTTATTTCCTTAGGGTATAAAGACAGTGAACCTGTTATTGGAAAAATGCCCACCGTCAGCCAGAGAAAAGCTGTTCTCGAATATGTCCGGCGAATTAGAAACCATGTAAGTCAAATGTTGAATCAACCATTTAATTTTTTATTGGTAGTGAACAATTTTCACGAATGATATGTATAGAATAATTATTGTTATAGCTTAAGAGGATATAGATATACATAGCAAATTATATATTTTGAAACGAATCCATGATTGTTTATAATCATAGCGACGATTCTGTTATTAGTATAATTTTCATCAAATGAAAATACGTTATGGATAATGCTTAGATTACCTTTAGATAATCTCTTCCTATTGTTTAAACACATGTGTTCTTCAAAATCCTTAGCATAAAAAACTGCTGTTGTACAGTCTAATAATAAACTTATCACAGAAATGTCCAGGTGAGGTTGATTGTAGAATTCAATAAACATATTTCATCTTTTAGCCAAAAGCTCGCTTTATTGATCCCGAATGCTGGTGGTAAGATGTTTTGTTTAAAAAAAAAAACGAGTTTGATGTTATGGTTATGTTCATAAGTTTACTTCGCTCTTAGTTTATTTGAAAAGACGTTTACGTTTTTATGCCAGCATCCGAGTTATATCCATTATATAAAATTCAAAGAATGCCAATTTTGTGACTCAACTGAATATACATTTTTCATATATGTTTTTAGAAGAACTTGCCCTATGATGTTAAATTGCATGAATATTGAAAAGGATAAATTAATTTTGAGATTGGTTTGCTTCCTATTCATTCTTCTTTGTCTTGAGCAGTGTACCAAAGGTATTTTTCTGTCCTAGGAAACGTAGTGACAAGTCTATACACCTACATATTAGAGATGCTTGAAAGGGCAGACTGTTATTGAACTTATATTTGACTAACAATGGGTTCTTTCCACAGATTACGAACTGCAAGTGGGCCTGACGGAAACGCTGTTTCGTCTCACTAATCGAGAAAATAGACACGCACTCGCCAAAGCCTGGTTCACTGATGAGCTGTTCTATGACGCCTTTTGTCGCGTCAGGGATTCCTACTTTGAGACGGTGAGAGTCCTTTGTCATCCCAATAGGAACAGGATAAAAAAGAGTGATCGTACATAATTAAAAAAAAGTGTATTTTTAGCTACATCGACGTATCAGTATAGACAATCTTTATAATATTAAGATATATGTTTAATGGCTACCGTTATGTGATTTCGAACAAAATGAGCATCTTAAAATGTTCATGAGGACCGACATTTGTTTATATGCATTTATCCATTTTTGAGGCTCAATTTTGCAAAATGCTTCTGACATTTGCCTTGGTATATCTTATTTTTTTACCCTCTGTCGTATTTGCCCAGGTTCCCGATACCCTAGATGATCCCACCATAGCGCAGGCGTTGATTTAATTGGGACCTTGACAAATAATGAGACGAAACGCGGAAGGTTTTACTAGCTGAGAAGTTGTCATAATATTAGCATTTAACGGGACATCTTATATTAATAAATCACCCATCATGTCCTGGTTTTGAGGAAAAGTCATAAAAACAATTTGCGAAAATGACGATTTATTTCTGAGTGGGCTCTAACACCAATTACCGTTCTGATTGCTTGCAGGATTGCAGGATTTTTCTCAACACAGTCAATTGCATGAATCCACGACAACAAAGGTGTGTACTGTTCATTTGTAGGTAGACATTCTGTTAGAACAACTCAAATACGATTACATGCATATAACTTCTCGAGTCATACAAAAGTAAAAAACATAATGGTAGGTTATTTCAATTTCACTTGAAATAAACCATATGCACGTTAGAAGTGCAATTTTGATGCACATACTTTGATTATTCAAATTCTCGTCTCGATTGATTTCTTCAATAATATCTCTCCTTTGATTCAATGTATGTGGAGACAATATAATGATAAAATGGGAGAATTAAAGATAAGGTCACTGTTCAGACTTAATATCCTGTTTTTCAGCGTCGCTTCTTTTCCTTGTGTGAAAGTGTTTATTGGCAATTACGAGGTAACTTCCAAATCATCCCTTGACGTTTCATATTATCTAAGATCGAAAACAGGGAAGTGTTTTGTTGGATCATTGCGTTGGTTTATATAAGTTTGTTATTTGACATAAAAATAAGCCTAAACGTGTTTGTTCACTTTGGAAAAATTCTACTTACCATGCTGTTATAGATTTATTGGTTCCAACTATATCTAGTTTTATAAATAGGTATGATATTTCTTTAACTTATCCATTCTCGAGCCGATCCGTCAACTATCTTACAACCACCTTTGTTCGATTAATTAATGTTTATTTAAAGTTCTATTAATAAATGGTCTTGTGTTTTTCCTTAGTTATATAAGCCTCAAGACGAAGCTTACACAGAATTCTGGGTGGATTTCAATGGTGAGAGTAGGCGGATATCCTTCTTCTGTGGTCAAGATTTTAGTGATAGCGAGGTTAGATTTAAATTATTCTTCTCAAATTATTTGACTATACATATTCGTATACCGTTAAACGAGTCATTCTAAGTAAATATACATTATGGGTATAGAGTTTGGAACTTAAATGTCAGAAGGTTTTGAATTTAATTAAATGTTTGCACAATTATGCAGTTTCATTTGCTTGCTTAGGAAACGTGAATAATAAAACTTTGTCTCGTTAGTGAATAAAATTACAAATTTAATATTAGAAATTAATATGAATTTAACTTAAACCCTGGAGACTGACACTTTTCAGACGTCCAGGATCTTTAATTAACGTTTGTTTATGTAGGTTGACGAGGGCAGTCTTTGGGAGACGGTAGCCATTCGAGAAGAAAATGTGGCAGCCTGTGACATTAGCGGTTAAGTAGTCGAATTTCTTTTAATTTGTGTAAACCTCTCTAATTTCTTTGTTTTCGTCTGAATTTTGTTTTCTTGCCCTTGGTGATATTTTACAAGTAGTTGAAAAGACGCCGCATTACATTGGAATGATATGATAAAAAAAAAGAAGAAAAGAACTAAGAGGATAAATTAAATAGGTGATTAATTATCTTTGAGCAAGTAAATGCAGATTTTTATTTTCCACAGTTAACAATTAGAGTGAATTGTCTCTATACCAGTACTTCAGAAAATGTACTAATACATGTTGATGCACTGAAAAACATTGTCATATCGGTGTGCCTTCCAGAAAATGACAATGGCTTGATTGCTCTAAGCCTGCAGACAGTCGACAATGCTAGAGAACTGATTGGATTCGGTCCGGAGATGGATGTTAACGATGTTGTTATCGTATTTGCTATGGATGCAAGGCATTTAAAGATGCAACATATCATTAAATCCGTGCAACTGGCATACCCAAATAAAATCTCAGGGTCCAGTAAAAAGGTATGCTTTGATATTTTTATATTCTATGCTTGAAAATATATCAGTGAATCAAGCATGTTTGCTCTTCCTTTTGTATATTGTAGCCCAATATAACATCCACAAATTGTTTCATAAAGGTCCCACGTTAATTTTAATAAAGAAACATGCTTAAGCATCTTCTCAATAATAGTTTTGCCCGAATTTCAATTAGCATAAATGATGATTAAATTAAAGACTGTAGGCCTATATATGCTTGATGGATACTTGATGAATTTCTCTATTTAGGGAAAGGCTTCAGATGCAGAGGTGCATATAAAAGTTAACTGCAGCTCTGGCAACAAAACCACTCAAAAGCAGGTATAACCAATATTGATTAATTTTCAACAATTCACCAAATTTTTAGCCCTCAGCCAACACTTTGGCTGAAGGCTATTGCTATGGTCGTGTCCGTCTGTCTGTCCGTCCGTCCGTCCGTCCGTTAACAATAACCTTGTGAACACACTCAAGGGTACAATTCTTCTCCGATCGCAATTATATTTGGCATACAGTTAGTATGGGTACTAATAAAGGTTGGGATTCTAAATGAGCCATATTCGACTAGGGAAAATGGCCCAACTGGACTTAGAAAAATCCTCTTATAGCCCCCTTCATATATGAAGTTTGTGAACACACTTAAGGCTACAATTCTTCACCAATCGCAATTATATTTGGCATACAGTTAGTATGGGTGCAAATAAAGGTTGGGATTGTAAATGAGCCATATCCGACCAGGGAAAATGGCCCAACTAGACTTTTAAAAATCCAATATAAGCCCCTTCATAAATGGCAATTAAGGGAGCTTGTGAACACACTGAAGGCTACAGTTCTTCACCAATCGCAATTATATTTGGCATACACTTAGTATGGGTGCAAATAAAGGTTGGGATTGTAAATGAGCCATATCCGACCAGGAAAAATGGCCCAACTAGACTTAGAAAAGTCCCATATAAGCCCCTTCATAAATGGCAATTAAGGGAGCTTGTGAACATACTCAAGGCTACAGTTCTTCACCAATTGCAATTATATTTGGCATACACTTAGTATGGGTGCATATAAAGGTTGGGATTGTAAATGAGCCATATCCGACCAGGGAAAATGGCCCAAATAGACTTGGAAAAATTTCGTATAAGCCCCTTCGTAAATGGCAATTAAGGGAGCTTGTGAACACACCCAAGGCTACAATTCTTCACCAATCGCAATTATATTTGGCATACAGTTAGTATAGGTCCTAATAAAGGTCGGGATTGTAAATGAGCAATATCCGACCAGGGAAAATGGCCCATTGGACTTAGAAAATCCCCTATAAGTCCCTTCATAAATATCAATTAAGGTAGCTTGTGAACACGATCAAGGCTACAATTCTTCGCCAATCGCAATTATATTTGACATACAGTTTGTATAGGTACTCATAAAGGTTGGGATTGTAAATGAGCCATATCTGATCAGGGAAAATGGCCCAACTGGACTTTAAAAAAAAAACCCTATAAGCCCCTTCATAAGAGTTTTTCTCCTCACTAGAGAATAGCTATCGTGGCTGAGGGCTTTCGGGTGTTCTACAATCAGGTGCACACTAAGGGGGTCAATCTGGCCCCAAAATGAAGTTGGTGGTAGACTTATTCTTATGTTTAAAAATTAAAGCTTGTACCCCAGATTATTCAAAACCAAAGCGGTTTCGTTTAAATTGAAGTAGTTTTGGAAATATTCTAATTTTAAATATCACCTCCGAATACTCAAAGAATGCATTTTTCATCTCAAAAATTATTTTTTAAAGGCTTAGATCAAATTAATTTTACATTTCGATTCAAGTTTTATGTGTATGTCAATAGGAATACAGTTATTATAGATTATTTGCTAAAACGACTAATCTTTTGTTGAATATCGCTTAAAATGATATTTTTGGAAAATAACTTTCATAAAGGCTTTAAACACATCTTGATTTAACCAATCAATATCGATTATCATTTCTAAGCATTAAACCGGCTTTGATGAATAAATATATGTACTGTACATGCCTTTAAATGGGTCATTTTATAAAATATTTTTGACTTGTCGGTTCGTTACGCTACAGTTCCGATTCGCTAAAAACCCAAAGTGCATTTATTTAGCATTATAAAGTTGATAAAGTCTATTTATAACATATTTCATACAAGCGTATACTGAAATTGAATTTATATGCAAAATTGAGGCTTAAAATTGAGTTGAAAACTCTTTACTCTTTTAGCCATGAGTGGACACAGTTCATTGCAAGAAACATGGTAAATATATTTATAAAATGTACTAAAACCTACTAAAGTTGCCCAAATGGAGTTGTTTGGGATAATTGGTATAGATCTACACAAGAACGTTTGGGTTCAAACACTGCATTACCAATATATTAAAATATATTTTATTTCCGATTTTGGTTGGTTACGCTACAAAATCTACATTTATGATTTTCTTAAAAAAATAGTTTTTCCTTATTGATTTTTACTTTTAAGTCTCTTTCCACTTATTATTTAGACAAACAAAGTCTTACGATATTATATTACGCAAAAGAAAAGCATATTTTAGATTTTTTGAAAAATATTTGAAAATCGTATTTTGAGACCAATTCTCCCTTATTTTTCTAAATAGATCCTCGATGTCATCGGTTTTTCATTCTAAATGCTTAAAAGTAATAATTTATGCAAAATGATGTACAAGTTAATACGTTTTTGTGCAACCAAAATGAATTTGCATTGTCAGGTTGGTTACGCTACAATTGGTTCGTTACGCTACAAACAACTTTACCGTGATTTTTTCGTGTGATAATGTTAGTATTTAAATTCCTGATTTATGTTTCATCCATCTATCACAAAGCTAGTAATTTTAATAAATTATTTTGATCACAACGTCTATCCGTTACCTTAAACCGACTTGGTTCGTTACACTACAGAAAATTGGCACACTCAGGGTACCATTGTATAAATCCACATCATTCTGAGATGATATGATCTTCATTTGTAATTTTTGTTTTTTTCCAACTCTATAATAATGTTCTTAAGTTTAGGCGAGATAATTTGTAAATAATCGAGTTATAAGTTCAGAAATGAGTAGCACACATTTCGAGATGAAAAAGAAGACGAAATCTGTTACATGGCACGATATTACTTAGAGCTCCATTTAATCACTTAAATAAGAAGTCAATATGCAATATATTTGTCTAAAATCAAAGGTAAATGGTCAATTTGTAAAAATAGTAAGTCTTTTTTATAGCAATATATCTGATACGATAAATATAAGTCCCCGAAAATGTTGTTTAGTTAAAATGACCCACCGTAACATACGTTTTTACGCATTTTCGCTCTATTTAGTAACTAAATCAACTGTAATTTTGTCAATTTTTGGTCGATTCTAACAATTTGTTCGGGAAATACACGGGACGAGCATACCTAAACACGGCAATGATCAATATTACTATAGCAAAGTAATTTATGCAATAAAATCCTCGTAAAATTAATAAAATTGAAATGTGCACCTGATTATAGAACACCCGTTTGCATCTCTGATGCCTATGTTTACTTTGAAATATCATAAAACTAAAGAAAACGTTTTTTTTAGTTAATCCATATATCAGGACTCACATACATATAGATTTTAATCGGCGATAGATATTATTTGAATATTCTTTAGGTCAAACTGATTTAGGCATTTATGGCATAAAAAGAAAGATAGTTACTTTTGATCCTCTTTACTCTAAAGAAAAGTAATAAATATGTGTGAAGTACATTGAAAGCATTCTTGCAGATTATTTTACAATGTCAAACGTATGTTTCTTTTTGATAGGAAGTCTGTTTCAAATAAATGACTTTATATATTATCTGACATTTTATTAGGGCAGTGAAAACAATGATTTTATGTGTTTTAATAAATCCGAGCAATGTTTTGCCAATTTCTAGTGAGTACTTTAAGAAATTATTAAAAGGAATGTCTGATTAATTTTAAAAGCGTAGGTTAGACACTCAAATTTCTTATAGAGTTAATCAGATTAATTGCGCTTCAATTTCAACGATGTATCCGGTTTTGGTATTGCTTGCGGAGGTTTTTACCAAGCATTCAAAAAGTAAGCCATTGGCGCTGCGTAGCAAAGGTTATTAGGTAGCAATCGTATAATAACCATTTATCGGCTATTGTCTCCGTCCCAGATATTTGAAAACTTAGCTCGTGCTTGGAAAAATGCATAACACAATAATGCGTTTTGCCGTAAGGCCAATTTATTGTAATTGGTCGAAAATACAAATGCATACAATTTACATAGTTTACTATATGCCATTATATGAAATAATGCAACATAGTGCATTTTTAGTTGGCCCCCGAAAAACGGCCAACTTGAATAAACTAACTACAAAAAAAAAACATGTAATTGAAATAACAATATTTAAGAAGCTATTATTACTAAACATATTTAACTTAAATAACTTATACACCCCGTATAATAGGTTGAATGGGGTGGGATGGTGGGTTTAAAGAAAATAATTGAACTTAACTGTCCAGTGTCTTGTCACCAAATGAGAAAG
>LQRL01176443.1:2666-16546 GCA_001703475.1 Hydroides elegans
GACGGACGGACAGACGGACGGACACCCCGAATCTATAGGCCCCCAACCTTTGGGGTTGGGGCCTAGAAAGATAGATATTTTATATTATATTTTCGATGTATGCCTCCAGTACACTCTTCAAATTGTGATTTACCGGACTGCGGCCACACCCATCCTTCATTTGATTTTATGATCTTCTATTATCGCCCATTGTTAATACATATAAATGCTCTAATAAAGAGTGTCATCTTACATCGTCTAAACATACAGCTGCAGGGTTACCAGAGAAAGGTTTTGATGTAAATGCATCAATAGTATAAAGAGGAAGTGTTTTGTTTTCCGACATATTTTTTCTTTAACCTAAACTTTTATTTTGGCTATTTTCCAATAAAAACGAGCTGGTGTTCATGCCTTGATTTTATTTTGGAAGAAATAGATAGTTTGTGGTGGTATAAAAATCTTTGTTCTAATAGCCTGTGTTTCCCATATATTGTTGCCGACAATAATGCGTATAATCTGTTTGATTCGTCACTTTTTTCTCAACATTCGCTGTTTTGTATCTTCGATTTTGATTGGATGATTGAAAAGTAAAATTCACCAACAATCCGGCGAAGAATGAATTGATTCATGCGAATTCATTTCGTACAAAACATTTATAGTCAATTTGTTTTCAAAATTAATGGATGCATCAGAATAATACAAATAGATATATTTATAATTATCTGATCACAAATTTATGTTACAGTGGTACTTAATTTAGGTTTTACGAAATAATTATGAAATACTAATAACTCAGTTTGACAGTTTTCTTTGCTTTGACCTAGTTAGAATGGGAACCAGATTTGGACTAGGTGGACATTTGCAAGGACCCCTGTTCATTTTCCTTATATAAAAGATCAACAGTAATGCCAATATTCTCCATTAATAAAAACGGCCTTATCAAACAACATGTGAATTTGGTTTAAATGATTGACATATATTGTTAAATTGTCGGTGACATTGCTTTGCACTAACAAGAAAAAGGCTTTAATTTTAAAATGAAAAATAACATTAAGTGTACAAAGTAATGGCGACTTGCTTGTTCCGATTTTAATTAAGTCAAAACAGGCAACGGGATGAAAACCAGTTTTTCACTAATTTGATTGACATACGCTTTAATGTAATCAACAAACATTCAAGCAAATAATACCGTATCCGGTTCACATTCATGCAAATATTATTTCAATATTACGTATGAAATAATAATTTTGAAGAAATTATCTCGAAAAATTGGAATATTTATGAATACAATTCTTATCTGAATATTTTCAAAAGTGAAAAGCGTTCAGGCCTTAAATTCATTACTCTTATAGGAGATACGGATTTATTTTTTGAGATTTGCATAAACAAGATTTGTATTATTGTCAGAATTTCATATTAAATTGTTATTAACTAAACAGAGTTTTGAATAACGTAAAATAAAAATTCAACAAAAATATAAAAAAATCATTTTTCATTCAAGAGAATATTCGAACCATTAATGAAGATTTTTTCACAAAAATGCAAATTATTTTACATTCAAGCGAATTGAATTCCCGATACGCGTAAATGTTGAAATACGCCGGATTAGGGGTAACATATATAACCAATCACATTGCTTATTACTCAGACGCGGATTTAGAGGGGGCGCATCCGGCGCAAGCCCCCTGTTCGCCCTTATATGTAAGAAAAAAAACCATAAATTTGCACCCCCGGTTCAGTCTGATAATTTATACGGTTGCGCCCCTAGGTTCAATATTTTCTGGATCCGCGCATGTTACTGGATTGCTTGCGTCATTCTTACGTCGTTTCGGTGGATTTTTCATGTGTCCACAGCCTCTCTAATTCGAGAGGTTATGCAGATATGGAAAATCCGCCGATATTGTTTTTGAGATACTATTAAAAAATATAATGAACGATAAATGTGCATTTATTGCTCATTGATATAAAGAAAAGTTAATATGTTTGCTGAAGTTGCCATACAATATTATATTTGCACGATAATATCTAATTTAACAACCTGACTATCTTCATAATCATCGCTCTCTATATACCAATTACTTTCGGCGCAATCGCTATCACTTTCATCGTCGTGATTAATTATTATATGATCTATTTCGTTATTAATTTTCATGGAATTCCTGTATTCCTTTTCATTTTCAATAGCATGATCGACACACTTTTTTCAAATTTCAGGCTAAACGGAATCCATCGATTCGTGGACCTGTTGTGCAACATTATCTTGTTTGAACGTCGGATTTCGCAATGCCCATATTAACTCGATAGGGTTCAGCTCGCACTGACGCGGAGGAGTGCGAAGCACCTTGTGTCCTTGAAGAGAGGCCATGGCTTATGTTTTTCATTTGATATAGCTTAGGCTAGATAACACCTATAGCTTGATTGAAAATCCATGACATCATTCCACATGAAATAAGACATTAAAAATATCGAAACACTAAGTATAATACACTCTAGCCAATTAAATGCTGCTTTGCATTATCCACTTTTGGCTCCAACTTTTACAGACAAAGCGTTGCCTTGTAACTTTAAACTGATTGACAGGCTAAATTTATAATGCGCACTTATGTTAACACATTAAAAAAAGATATATCAAAAGTATGTCAATCGGTTAGATTATTTTGATTTTAATTTTGTTAAAAAACAATAACATTTATTAAATCTGATATATGAATATGCTCAGATCGTACAGACTGTTGGTTAGTCCGCATCTTATTCATAAGAACATTCACCACCACATATTCTTAATGGAAAACTTAATAACCATCGAGTAATGAATCTATAATCAAATACTCAAAAAAATAACTTTTAAAAATATGTTTGAATTAATGTTAAGCGAATTATATATTTTCCCCAGATCTAAATGATTATAGTGTACACATGTTCAGGCATTAGTCATATCAAATGTTGAGAGAGCCCCACATGTAGTGTTTTGTTTTAGCTGTTTGAAAACATAGATAAAACAATTGGATACGATCAATTCTATTTATAAATAATCTAGACAAAATAACATCCTTTTTGTTCATTAATTTGCTGTTGATAAAATGATAAGAATTAAAAAAGTAATGGACGGGTGTGCCAAAATTCACAAAACATACTGCTTTTACAGTTTATAAAAAAAAGAATCAATAATTGAAACATATCCAAGAAATAAGTGAAATAATAGACAATTGTATAATATTTAACACGCAATCTGGTATATTGTATTTTGGTCGATCAGTTATTTATCCAACAATGAACCAAATAAATTTATATGAGCCCCGTTTAACTTTAGTTATCTAATTTTTTCATTTATTTTTTTGCTTAAAGTGTTTGAACAGTATTTGAGAGCACAGATAATCATCTCCGCACAGCATTAAATATATGTCCGAGACTTTGCAAACACACGTGAAATTTTGTAAGATGTAGTTTTCTTCAGTAATTTCTCACAAATCTTTACACAATTATATACCTTTTTAAAACATACATATACACATAATATCAAATGCTAACTTTATTTTAATTACGTATTTATCAATAAAAACCATTGACATCAATTTCAATGCATAGAAAACTCAGGTTCGGGACATCGGGCATGAATTCTCAGTTTCTATATTATACCAATTTTCATAGAGGATTCATTCATTTTATTGAATGCAAGTGTATTGTGATGTTTTCGTTAAGTTTAAGTTTCTAATAAAGCTAACAACTCGAATGCCAGAGACATTTATGACAATAGGCAGATAAAGTATACAAAACCATTCTACACATGTTATTTTGTAAATAGAGTTTACAAATTTAAATAGCATATTTTAAAAAAAAAGGTGCAGGGATATTTTTTCAAAAAATTAAAATATCATCAAAACAACTTTGTAACTATGAACAATAACAATATGATTATTTTTGTAAGTTACAATTTGGCAAAAAAAAAAAAGGAATTCACTTAAACCAAGCCAGCTTAGCTAGTACGCCTATTTTTGCCAGCTTGGGCAAGCAAGCTAAATAAAGAATGGGTATAGCTAAATTACAAATGCTATGCGTATACAACAAGTAACAGTTTATTTTACGACTGCAAGCAAATTTAATCAATATCAAATTAGTTTTTCTAATTACTTAACTAACAAAATAAAATTTTTTTGGAAAAATGCTCAAATCTAGAAAATATCGCGCAACAGGGGTACTCAGCGATTAATTTTGAGAAGCTTGCTTTACATTACACATTGTTATATTAATTGAATTACTTGGCGGGTTAGAGTGATGAAATATGTTTCTTTCTTTTTTCGCCAGCAAAGAAATGCCCTCCTATGATTTTTTTCTCATATCGTTGCAAGCAAAACGTTGCCTTTCAAGAATAGATGCCCTACCATATTTCAAACACCTCGGAAAGATCACAAAAAATAGTATATTCTAATGTTTCAAACCGAATTAGCTCGAAACAAAGTTTATTTCGTGCAAAAACTTCTTTAGATGGTCCTCATTTCCTGAAATAAATTTGAAAGCAAATTTTAATATTTGGGCTGTTCTGTGAAATTGCTAGCAAGGAAGATTTCCCAGCATAATACATATTTTGCCCATTGAATTGCTGGATACTCCTTGCTCAACATTTCCAAGCCAGTTGGGATATACTGGGCAACAACATTTGTGTTCAATCAGCTCGTGAGGTGCTATTCAATTTTACGTATTATCTCTAGCGATTGTCAATTTGCCCATGCAATCATATTTTTTTTGCGTTTTCTTTAATGTGTAAAAGCTATTTTCTCAAGTTAATGTAAACGCAGGATATAAAACGATTTTTTAATTCGGAAAAATAATTGCCCCCGACCCCCGTGCCCTCCCCCGTGACGGCAAATAGAATCACAGACTTCGCCTTTGGTCCCTCCAGATAAATCTCCTAGCGACTTATAATTCCCCCCCAAAAAAATAATTAAATCGCTTAGAATGTTATGTTTCATGCATGCAGCAACTGAAAACTTTTTCATATTAAACGGTTTCAAATTAAGCGTTATCATCTGTGCATTTAAACAAATGACAAATATACTATAGTTTTCATTTAAACCATATATTTTCAGTATACTATATATAAGAATAATTTAAGATTGTGGCAAATGTTGTAGAGTTCTATCAGTAAAAAATGATAATAAAATCTAGCTACTATGACGTATATCTATATACAATTATCCATAGTTATCTCCGTCTTTCTCTTTCTCTTTATCTTTATCTCGCATGAACAATGGACTTTACGTCTATTTGGGAAGCTGGAAATAGAGTAAATATCACAGCTAACTATATAATAAGCTAAGATCTAGGATGCTTGCTTTCTTCCCAAACGCTCTATTGCTTACCTGCACAAAACATGGATAACTGCAATGTAGATATATGTTGTTATTTATCTAGAGGTATTTAGGATGGACGATTGGTTGCAGTCTAAATATAACTATTGGTTATTTTGCTCATTCACTTTACAACTGCATTTTACTGCATATATGTTGTTTGTATCTGAGCGATTCTGGATATATACATTCTTAAGCGTAGATTGCAAACTTTGGAACAAAATAAACGTTGATGTATGCTCATTGTTAAAGTTATTTTTCGCCTGGGATAAATGAATTATTTTTCAATAATTCCTGAATCGGATAATATTTTTTAACTAGTAACGAACGGAAGATTTTAATACATTTATAGCTATGGCCCAGGAAGAATTTATGCAATGCTTGCAGGGTGGTGACATAGTTGCAACCAAAAAATTAATGGATACATACGATTGGCTTGATTTGGATAATAGAGATCAAAACGGTTGGACCAGCATTTTCCATGCTTTAAATGATGGTTATGTAGATATCGCAACAGCCTTAGCCAAAGATTCGAGATGCGATCTTGGCATCAGGACGCTATCAAATTGCGAAATGAACAAGTTTGATATCCTTGATTCTGGAGCAAGTATCTTACATATGGCTATTCAAATGAAGCACAATATCGAAGCGGATTGTTTGACATATGATATAAACGATAATGGCGGTATGCTACCATTTATTGAATTAATTTTGCTGAATGGCGCTTATCCAGATTCGAAAACAAAACATGGGCGCACTCCTATTCATTATGCGCTCATCTATGGCGACCAAGCTGATGTTATCGAAACGCTTATCAAGCACAAAGCGAATGTCGAAATGCCAGATTCTAACGGCAATTCACCATTATTCATGGCTGTCGGATACTCGAAGCTCAATTGTATTAAATCATTAATCAAGCATGGCGCGGGATTCATTAAGATGGAACACAAGCAAACAGTCCTGCATCTTTTGTTCGACAAAGACGAAACGAAGATCGATTACGACATCGCAAAACTACTCGTAGACGCTCAATGTCCGTTGAATGATCACGATATATTCGGCGACACTCCGCTACATATTGCGATCAATAACTGTAACGCAAAAGCTGTGCGGTTTCTCATCGAAAGCGGTTCCGATATAAGCGTGAAAACTAAGGATCCAGAAGATCATGCCTTTGAGAACCAATATCCGGATATGGCGGATTTGTTGTCCGACCGATTAGGTGAGATGATGTCTCTAGAAGAAGATCAATCGCAATGCGACAACTATGCAGCGTTGCATCAAGTTGTGTTTTGTAGAGAGGACGAAAATTCGCAAGCGATTCTCGAGCTTTTAATGGCTTCTAGCGACGATATAAATATCAAAACGAAACGCGGTAAAACGGCATTGATGATGGCACTATCCCAGAATAAACTGGTGTTTGCCAAAATGCTAATCGACGCCGGTTGCGATGCAAATATACAAGATAATAACGGTTGGAGTGCCCTTCACGTGGCGTGCAAGAAATTCAACAAATCCGACTGCGCGAGGGAAATGTTGCAAGAAATCATCAGGCGAACCACTGATCTCAACCTGCTAAACAGATCAGCCGAAACACCGCTTCACATCGCGTGCGATGAACGAAAACCATCGTTCGCGTACGATTTACTCAAAGCCGGCGCCAACGTTCATTTCGATGACTTAATCAGCCCACTCGAATTAGCAATACGCAATTTCGACATCAACACATCCGTCGTATGTCTCCAGGCCGGATGTCAGCTAGAACCGGATATCATCAAGAATTACACGGATGAACTACAGACTATGGAAATGAAGATGATGAAACCTATTTACGCGCATGCGCTGCAGGTGTTCTTGTTTTCCGGTCATAAATTCGACATAGCAGCCCTCGTGGCGCGTATTCATTTTGATGACGAGGACAGCGTCAAACATGCTGAGTTGGTGTTGAAGTATACGCAATCGCCTTTGAGTTTGAAACGCCAAGCAGCGAACTGTGTGCGAAATAATCTATATCCGAATAGTTTCTTTGCGATTGATAAGTTGGTGTTTCCTCCCGGCGTCGAGAAGGCATTGAAATGCTATGTTACAATGGATGGCGGTTATGTTTAAGTTATTACAGTTTCTTCTTAGGGAGATCGTGCAGCTTATGAAACATTGATTGCAATTTTTATGTTGATATATAAAGAGTGGGACTGTTTGTTTTTAAAGAATTACGTCAAACAGCGTTAATTTAGTCCCGGTTATTTTGTTATTTGATATGAAACTGTTGCCTAGCTCCCAATTTTAATTTAAATTTTGATATTTCGTATTTATGAAATATGAATGATATGGATAGTTTCATTGTATCAAAAGCCTTGTTTAACCTATATAATCTTTTGAAAGGGTCTGGTTACACTCAAATGCTCAGTGCAGCCATGCCATCAGGCTTTACTCAAGTGACAAGCAATGGTTTTAAACGACCACTATTGAGGCACTACAAGTTTTATAAGCCTTATACCGAGCAGTTAAAAGTTATTGTATATTGATTATGTTAATGAATCTAAATAAAAACAAATGACACTTCAACTATGACAGTTACTTTGTTGTTTTATTCAATATATGTCTCTTTGTAAAGTTCATTAATGAAATAAATAACACATGTTCTTCTATACCTTTTATTTCAAATACATAGGGCCTACATCTATATGAATTCATATAAGAAAATTTATTTATTTTTATGTTATGTTTTTTAAAGAAGAAACAAAAACGTGCTGTGATATGCGACAGCTCTTTTTGCGTTGATTGAAAACCCTTCGAAAAACGTTATAGAACTAGTTTAACATCCAGTCTATGAATTATAACTAAAAGGTTGCTTATTTTGTAAAATATTATTTTTTCTTACGTTGCATGCCTGGCTGTTATTTTTGTTTGTTCGGATGGCAATACCATATTACATTTATTATACATTAAACTATTCTATTAAATAAAATAAAACTAATTAAATTTCTCGTGAATGGCTGATAAAAGAATGGTAAAATCGGGAAAGTTCTAAATTAGAAAAAAATATAACTAGAAGTCAATAGACTTCCACATATTCCGATCGCTTATTGTTTAACCGAAACTCAGTCAGATTCATTAAATTTCAAATGAATGATTCGATCGCGAGGCCATTGGAAAAATACATCTCTACACCTACATTTTCACTGTCTAAGAGAGCGGTCACATTAAATTATAGCGATTCTTATCGTCACTTCTTATTTTCACAACTTTTCTGTTTGTGTAAAATCGTTGGAAGCTTCATGAAACAGTCTTTTTAAAGTTCTTAATTGGACACAAACACATTGCACAGAACCTCCATGAGCTTTCTGAACACTTTAAAACTTGAGCCCCGATAAAGAACGTAAAAGAACAAAACACTTTTTTTTTAAATATGCCCCGGAAGCTACAAGTGAGACCAGGACCTAACGCAGCTGACTCAATTAGCTTCTTTAAAGCATTTTCGATATTTTTATATATATTCAACTGTTTTTTAGTTTTTTTTGAATAGGTTTTCATGTTTTAGAAGGCCATCTTTTTTGTCGTGTAGGCAGTGCCTATTCAATTCCTACAAATTTAATTATAGTTAACATATAAATTGTCACCATGTGGAGGTTGACAGGAATGAATGATTGATTTTATATGATTGTTGCCTAGCTGTACTCGATTTGAAATGGAAAGATGTATTAATTTAGGATGTAACTTTGTGAATAGCTGCATTCATGGGCGTATCATCGAGGGTATTCCGCCTAGAAAAATATAAGACTGCGAAATGTTCTGCGATCGCTGCGAAATACAAAGAAAATATAGTAAATCCAGCGATATTTGGGACGCATCTTTCCAGTGATCGCAGAAAATTCCGCAAGCACATGCACTTATCATTATATGATACATTCAGGCTCATCTGCGATCTCTGCGAAATAGACATAAAAAAGTTAACTCAGCCAAAATAGTTAATTAAACATCGTACGCAATGGCTTACTATAATGTATTGTAATTTCGTTAATGAGCCTAAATACTCCATAAAAGGCGTTCGAAGCATTTAGAGTCTAAATTGCGCGATTAAATCAGATGCAACTTGAAGAACGTCTTGTACAATTTAAAGTATTTTCGTTAAAACAACATATACTATTCACAAATATCGGAAGAAAACAAAATAGATGGTATTTCAACGTCCTGTAATTTTTATGACCTATACCAATAACAGTTCAATAAGCCACTTGATGTTTGAGTGCATTTAACCTAGAAGTCGTAAAAAGTTGTTATCGTATTTAATCGCCTTTGGCCATTCTTAAACTTCCTCAAATGCATTAATTAACATGTTTTTGGAGTGGATAATACAACAATACTGTAATCGCCATACATTTTGTATGACCATAGAAAATATATAGGTACAAAAGGGGTTTCTATTATAACAAGGGCATGTTCACACGGGAAGAGACAGGCGCGGCAAGCGGCAATATACTTGTATGTTCTTTATATGGCCCTGTCGCTAGTTTTTATAAAGAACATATAAGCATATTACCTCTTAACGTGCCTTGTCGCTTCCCGTGTGAACAGGCCCTGAAGCGTCAAAGTGGGTCTGTAGAAATTAGATGTCATTCTAAATGAGACAGAATGCCTTAAATTATACGATATTAAATAACACTTGCCCTCCAAAAACCCCTGGCCATAGGTCTATATTATTTTACGAATCTTTTACTGATAACTAAAAAGTGAATAACCATAATATTTTCGAGTTTGCTATGCATGAGAAAACCAATTTTTAATGTTGCCCTCACTTATAAATCACTGGGTACGATTATGGTGTAAAACGTATTCATTTCAACCATGGTGTACAAAAAGCGTGTAGTCGACAAAACAAGCAATGTTTTGTTTATACTGTGAGCAATATTTAAAACAATGTATATAGAACGCTTTCATTTTTATTTAAAAAGACGAACTTTAACTCTTTATTCCAACATTGCAGGTGTGACTTTGTAAACATTAAGCCTTTGCAATTGATCAATATCAAAAGTGATGAAAATCGAGATGGAAGAAAATGCTATAATGAAAAGTATCAATCTATCATTTTAAATAGGAATATAGATGCAATTATTGACGTGCTATAAAATTCTCTAACGAGAGGGAGTGAAGACATCTCTCGAAAAATCGTATGCCTTTGAAGATATTATTTAGGATACATATATAAAAGTATGCACGATGGCCAATTTCAAGCGGCTATCCAACGTTTTGATTCTTTTATTTCTATACATTCCGGATATACTTTGCAACACTGTAAACCAACAACCAAAACAAACATTCAATTCATTAGTTGGAATAAACGATGTGCTCTCAAATCGAAATGCGAATGCAAGATCATTTAAACTACAAGAACTACAATATAGACCGAATTTTCTGAAGGGAGCAGAGGTTCTACGTAAAAACGAAGCAGCAGCTGGGTTGAAGGAGCTAGATGTATCTAGGACCCAGTGCCTGCAAAGTGTCGAAACATATTTAGCGGCGCTCAGCAAAGGGAGCATATGGGCCTGGAACGGTAAACATATTGGAGCAATTCCTAAAGGCCAGGCCACTTCGGGAGGGTCATTGCTAGGCAGCGTTTATTAAATCACATGTTACTTGTTTTATGATTTGCATATTTTTTTACCGTGAAAAAAGCGATAAATCTAAGGTACGTGCTTGCAAATTGTTTGTTGCTGAAAGGGCCTGTTCACACGTGAAGCGACAAGGCGCGACAGGCGTAAATATACTTTTATGTATTTTGTATGATCCTGTCGCTAGTCCTATAAAGAACATATAAGTATATTGCCGCTTGCCGGGCTCTGTCGCTTCCCGTGTGAACCGGCCCTAAGAAAGCGATTCTGAAAAACATACCAATCGTTTAACCAATTTTACTGCTTTCAGTCTGTCAGTCAAAGTAAGGCCTAATTACATCCATCTCTTTGCTAGAGAATGGTAAATGGTGCGGTCACACACCTATGCGATTGCTGTGAAATATCAATTTTCCTATATTTGCGTTCAATTTCGCAGTGATTGAAAACATGCGTTAGAATACCATGGTAATGAGTAGACTGTGATGACACGGCTAAAAGGGTCAAGTGAATTAATGTGCGAAAATTTAAAGAATCAAAAGACAATTAGCAATGTTTTTCATTGTGAATTTCAAAGAAAGTATAGAAAATTGATGTGCGAATATTTCAAGAATCAAAAGACAATTAGCAATGTTTTTCATTCTTTTTTTTTTCGAATTTCAAAGCGATCCCAAAGCCTAGCCGAACCATAATAGAGGGGTCAAAGTGCTTGTGAAATTTAAAGAAAGTATAGAAAAGCCAATGTAGCTGTATTTTAATCTATTTTCTTTCAATTTTGCAGCGTTCGCAGAAAATTCCTAAAGAGCGTGCTCTTTCCATAAATAAACAATTTCAATATATGATATGGATCCCTTCATCTTTATCTTCTTTTGTTTTAGTATTTGATGCACATGGAACCCGGACCAATCCCTATGGTTATTACAATCTATGCAAGCAGTCAACCAGTCCATTTAAGCTGAAATTCTGCCATTACAGCGTACCCAGATTGGTAAATTATATTTGGGCCTGGCCATACGCCTGGAAAAGCTCTCCGTGCAGCCATGCTCTTTTTTTGTTGTTGCTTAGATTATACGTTTTTAGCATCATGCTTTTCACGATATATAATGAATAATATAAATTTATGTAGATTGTTTATAAAAATACTTACTGAGATATGACATTTGTTTGATCATTATATCTTTTTATTTTACTCTGAGCAAATCGCGATTAACGGTAAACTTCAATGGCTTAAAAGTAAATCATGTATCTACATAGAGTGTTCTTTGGCACGATCAATATTATTATTCTATCGAACAAAGCGAGGTCGTGATGCAATCGAACAAAAGAGGACCACGGTCCGTCCCTACCCTAAGTGGTTATGTTATCGAACAAAAGAGGACCACGGTCTGTCCCTACCCTAAAACAATTGGAGCGGCTCACATTTAGTTATGGATGAGTTGATTTGAGGTATGCTGCATGTATAGTGATAAAATACAACATTATTCAAACTACTGAATCATCATTTCAATATACATAATGGAAAACTGCTTACATATGAGTTATGGATGATTCCAGAAGAGTATGTCGCATGTATATTGATATAAAAACAACTTTATTCAAACTGCTTAATCATCATTTCAATATATTTAGATAACCTATCTGTCGCAAAATGCGTTGCCCAGCATTCGGGACGTGGACCCTGGTTCTCATCGAGTGCTACCCATAGATGTTTAGTAAACTTTATTCAAATTGCTGAATCATCATTTCAATATATGTAATGTATTGGTGTGAATTAATTAAAGAATTTCAAATCATTGAGAAATAAAAAGAAACACATCTGACTTTTAAGATGTCTATTTTCGAGTGAAGAGCTACTAGAAGCATACACAAAATATGAGTCAAGGACACACATGGACTGTGATGGCATTGTCCTCTATCTGGATCTAAACTATGGAAAGCTACAGAGCTTAATATATTACAATATACATATTTAAAGAACATATCTGCCGCAAAAATGCGTTGCCTAGCACTCGAGACGTGGACCCTGGTTCTCATCGAGTGCTACCTTAACCAACTTGTTTTTTGTTTATTTGTTTTTTTTTCTTTATTGTTTTATTGTTTTTTTTTCAATTATGTTCTTTTATTTTTTTTATTGTGTTTATTAATTGTTTTTATTTGTTTTTATCATTTTTGTAGAAGGTCATTTACCAGTCTTTCGAAGCCCAAGGAGTCAGGCCTGCCCATCGGATAATTCAACTTCATACTTTCTTTTTCTTAGCTAATTGTAGCTATCTTGCATTTTCAGCAGAAGACGGTGTTACTATTCCACTAAGTTTAATTTTGGGTTGCATTTTCTTTTTTTTTTTTTTTGTCGCGGGTTTCTTTGGTTTAGATACCGGTGTTGATGCAACATGATCCATATTCATTGATGTATACCAAGAAGTATTTTTTTACGAAAATGTTATACAAAATCTAAAACCTTACAATTAATTGGACCATGGGAATGACTCAATAGCTTGAATTCAACGCCAGACAAACGATTCTTTTAAACTGGTTTATAGTAAAGATGATTATATTCAACTTTCAAAGAATGAACCCAGCGTAGTATAGGTAGACTTGTGTTATTAACGGTTGAGGTAGACGTGAGAATCGGTTGCGGTCATATGAAAAGCATCATAAATAAACTTTAAACCTCAATTTAATTAAAACTGCTATATCGATATATCTGAAAATTCTATGGAGTCTAGGTATGTTATTGGACAATATAATCTTAAATTTGCAAATCATTCCATTGAGAAATAAACACGGAGCAATAAAGTTTAAAAATATTTTGTCGTTCAAATTGAGAATCTATTGCGGTCAGTCACAATCTGTTAGATCCATCGAGAGCATTTTGCACGAACCCCACGAACTGTATATAGGACATTTAGATAAGAGTAGTTTGCGCGGTAGTTTTCGCGCGTAGCAGATA
>LQRL01176444.1:1036-12615 GCA_001703475.1 Hydroides elegans
ATTATTCAATATACTTGATAACGGGAAATTAGCTTAACATGCCAATGGTTACACTCTTTCTTATCCAAAAGTAACCCAGCTAGCCACGTTCGCTGATTTAATTGTAATGTGGAATCAGATAGACTTGATGTACCATGTTCATGAAATCATTTTTAATTGATTCATTTTTCAGGATGGATATTGATCAGAATTCGCGAAAATTGGCGGAAGATTTCTTTAAGATAATCGACCCGGACTACTACGAGTTCGAGGGTAAGTTAATACCTGCAATATATCCAGAGAGATTATCTTCTAATAACATAGTCTATGAGTATATACAAAGTACATAATACACATTAACATTCAAAGCATGGCCACGTACACGTTTTACGCAAATAAAGACGCAATATTGATTGATAATTAAAAATAAATTCATTTTAAAACAAGAAAGCAATTGATGATATTTTCATTAGAGTCTACTGATTGAGATGTTTTTGTTGAATTAATATTTCAGCGCACATCTTCTTTGATGACTGCATGGACATTGATGAAGATGACAAATGGATTCCGAACAAATATGTGATTCAGTTTCTTAACTGCATCGATGAGGCTGCAAGGTGAGTGATATGTTATACATGTATATAGGTCCCAGTTCATTCTGTAAAATATGTAATGGTCTGTGTTTATTTTGATAGATGATTTTAACAATGAATATTAATTTTGAAGAATCGTTAGAGGAAAAACGTTTTATGAATTGCCTTTTCATGGTAAATTTCATAAAGCTTATTATATGCGTTTCTATACTCTTCGTATACTCTTGTTATTGGCTCCGCCACGGAACTCCAAAATTTGAGAGCTCATACTTTTAGGTTACTATCAAAACCTGTCCCATATCTATTTCGTCTTTCATTTAGTTCCGTCCACAAGGAAGCTATGAAAGTGCCACCTCCAACCAAGACGGTTGCGCCCTACGGTGGCAAGCTGACTTGGAAGCTGCCTTGTGGCAATGTCCTCATTGCCCACCTCAAGGATAAGCACAAGATACGACACCGAAAACGATGGTCGCAGGTGACTAGATTTTCAAATACTTTTTTTTTCAACGTTATGTAGTGTCTCATTTGCTTTATTTTGAATTCTATTTGGAAATAATAAGAGTCAAGCATGATCAAATTTGAGATTCCTCCATCCAATTAGATATAACACAAATCACAATGTAAATGCAACTATTGTATAAATTTATTCAATATTGAGTCAAACTTGCATATGTTCTTGAAATATAATCATGAATTATGAACGCTTGTTTATGTTAAAAAGGTGATGTACATGTACTTTCTCCTCGGCTACAAATACTTTATGGAACCAATAGATGAGGCAGAAAAGATGGTCAAAGAAAACACACCGTAAGTATAAATTTTTGAAAAAAAATATCTAATTCATGGAATACATGACACAATTACATGGCTGCTCAAAAACGAAATGACGCATTTCAACTACACATTTAAGTGTATATAAAAGCTGGCTCACAATATATAAGATCTAGGGTCTACGTATTTCATGTCCCAAACATAACGCAAAATAATAGATTGGAACACATTTTTGATATTATTTGCAGGGATAAGGAGTCGGAAGAGAAGGAAGCGAAGGAAAGTTCAGTCAAAAAGAAAAGTAAAAGCAACAAACCAGCTCACTATGGAAAGGGAGAAATATTCAACGAAATGACGGATGAAACATTATATCAAGTAGGATGATATACAAATTGCATATTTTTGTACGATTAGATAATAATCATGATCACTTGTAATGATTCAATGCGTTCTAGATGAACAATATATTTATTTATTTATTTATTTATTTATTTGATAACCATGATCGACATTGCGATACAATGTATAGCCCTACACTGTCACATACACCTTTTTCATTTTACACATTCTTTTAAAAAAAATTATGGTAAAGTGAAGATTGACTATGCTTGATTCTAATAATTGAATTTCCAGCTCGAAACCACTTTTATCCTGGCCCTGGACGGAGATGTGGACTTTAAGCCGGATGCTGTACAAATGCTGGTCGATCGGATGAAGGTTAACTCTCACACCGGCGCGGCATGCGGTCGAATTCACCCTATTGGATCAGGTATGAAACAAAAACGGCATTGTTTTGTCTGACACACATGCACTTTTGATAACCTATCTATGATATAACCAAGTATGGTTATGAAACTCGTATACGGCAATAAAAACAAATTAAGATTGCTGGCTGCCATGTTTACTACTCTCATTTGCCAGGCGTCGTTATATGACACTCTAATTATACTGGACTATATTATTGTTTTACGACTCTTATGCTATTAAGAACATCAATGGGTAAGTTAACAAAATAAAAGAATGTACATTTTCTCTCCTGAACAGGTCCCCTCGTTTGGTACCAGGTGTTTGAATATGCAGTAGGCCACTGGTTTCAGAAGGCCACAGAGCATGTCCTAGGCTGTGTCCTTTGTTCGCCTGGATGCTTCAGTCTCTTTCGTGGTTCGGCTCTTCTGGATGACAACGTCATGAAACGCTATACGACTGAACCTACGGAACCCAGTCATTATGTGCAGTATGATCAAGGTAGCTGGCATAGATCATCATGCTATGAAATCATTGTATGTCATAATTGCTTAAGAAACTTTGCCATAAACTACTTTTTAAAATATTCAAACCGATATAAAATATAGCCTACATTGTATATTTGCAGTAATATATAAAGAACGGATTTACTTATCTTACTACTAGCGCAAACATCAAATAACAAAACAACATAGGTTTATTTTATTCCAACAAGCCTATTTTTTTTTTCAAAATATCAGGGCGATTTTATCATTAAACATAGCTTTGAAAATATTTGATTAGTAATAAAAGGAGCACATTGTATTATTGTTATAGGCGAAGACCGTTGGTTATGTACCCTCCTTCTACAGCAAGGCTACCGCGTCGACTACTGCGCCGCATCGGACGCCCTGACCTACGCGCCCGAAAGCTTCGACGAATTCTTCAACCAACGTCGACGCTGGACGCCTTCGACCATCGCAAACATCATCGACCTGCTCTCGGACGCCAAATCAACAGTGCAGATGAACCCCAACATCAGCTTCTTCTACATCATGTATCAGTTCTTGCTTGTGGTTGCTATGGTGTTAGGACCGGCGACTATCATACTGGCCATAGCGACGGCGTTTCAGAGTGTGTTTAAGCTTACGTTGTGGGAATCGTATGTGTTGTCATTGGCGCCTGTGGTATTCTATTTGGTTATTTGTTTCAAATGCAAAACGAAAACGCAGCTGACTGTTGCTTCATTTTTAAGTGCGCTTTATGCTCTGGTTATGGTGGTTGTGCTGGTTGGCATCATTCAGACTATTGTTAAACAGTCCATTTTGAACCCGAGTCTGTTATTTTTGGCAGTTTGTTGTGTGAGTTTCGTATTTAGTGGCTTGATTCATCCTTATGAATTTACTTGTTTGATTCACGGTATCTTGTACTTTCTTTGCATTCCTGCTGGCTATCTCTTGCTAATCATTTACTCGATTTCAAATCTGAACGTAGTCTCATGGGGTACCCGTGAAGTGCCGAAAAGGAAATCAAAAGCTGAGATGCAACGAGAAAAAGAACTAGCGGAAAAGAAGAAACTGGAGAAGGCAAGCAAGAAAAGTGGAATCGTCTCATATTTACGACTTGATGGGTTTCTGAAAGACTTAAAGGACACTATCACTCAGGCATTTTCATCCAATAAGGAGAACAAAGAGCAGTCAACTAATCGTTTACTCAAACAGCTTTTGACAGAATTTCGTAAGATGAGGTTAGGCCGCGATTACCAGGACACGGACTTCGTTGACACCGAACCAACACCTACAAGGGAATCTAACCCGACTGTTCCGGATGAACAACCACAAGAGCCAATACCCGAGGCGGAAGAAATTAAACCAGATGATGCTAAAGATCCCAATTTCATCAAATATGAAGGACTCGGAGATGGACCATTTGAAAATATGTCGGATAAAGAAACAAAATTCTTTGAAGACCTGATCAAGAAGTACTTGAAGCCTCTACCGAAAGACAAAGCAAAAGAAAAGCAGTTGGCGCAAGACTTGGCGGCATTACGGAATCAAGCATCCTTTGGATTCTGGTTTGCCAATTTAGTCTGGATTCTATTCAACTACATGATCAATCGCGACAACCAGCTGAATACGATCGAGGTTTACGGATTTGAAACACAACCTCTTGGGTTCGTCTTCATTATCTTCTTCATGGCTGTGCTGTTACTACAGATGATTGGTATGATCATGCACCGATGGTTGACTTTCATTCAGCTTATATCGATCACTGAAGTCAGCTCGCCAGTGCACGAACGCATCTCGGTAAAGGAAGCCATAAAGGTCGCACGAGACGTACAAAAGCAAAAAACGATATTCGATGACGGACAGAGTTTCGATGACGCGCCTGAGTACACTCAGTATGGTGATATTCCTTGCAGAAACCCGGATAATCTGGTCCACAACGTCAAACACAAATTGCGCCGTCCGGGTGATGTAGCTATCGATATCGATCGCTTACCGAGGGAGGAACCAATCGACAAAGCTATAGAGAGGAAACGACGCGAACATTGGGAAAGAAAGCGGCATCCCAGGTATAACGATACAGTACGAAGTCGTATCAGAGACCATTATGGACGGAGAGCACGTGATCTGTATCGAGGTGATGAACGAGGCAATTATGGAAGAGTGGAAAGGGGAATT
This sequence comes from Hydroides elegans, assembly GCA_001703475.1. NCBI lineage: Eukaryota > Metazoa > Annelida > Polychaeta > Sabellida > Serpulidae > Hydroides > Hydroides elegans. The sequence goes on from LQRL01176444.1 coordinate 5,787, forward strand.
TCGAGGCACGGAAGATATGAGGATATCAACATGCGTGCCAGGAAGAGATTGGAAGCATTGAGCAGGGCAAACTCGCGATATGCTAGATATTAGAAAAAAAAAGATTGAATGATTATCAATCGAACTCTGTTAAAAACTTTACTTAATGTGTGGATGAGGACGTCGAGAACGTTATTTTCATTATGATAATATACTATATTTATTGTTAATCAGATTGCACTCTCTATCCCTAAATCTGGAAATAAATGATTTTCGCTTATAACTTAACGTACTTCGATATTATTTTATCATTAACGTTTTCTCATAATATGTGATTAATACTCATTTGCCGTGAATTATTTTTACACAAATATCATTATTTAGTTTAGTTTTACATGTAATAAATTTGTAGTTTATTTTATACTCACTTAAGTACACAGTTTTACGAATTGAAATTAAGTAACGGGATTTGGAATAGTTTTAATCGTGTGTTTTAACTAGACATGCATCGATGTTTAAATATAACCAGTATAGGAAAAATCTGATATGTAAGCGGCCCAGCAAGTTAAAAATACGTCAACTACCGATCGAGACTTCAATTAAAGAGTGGATTTGAATAGATTAAAATAATATATTAATCGTTACACTGCTAATATGATATGAACAATAAAAGATTTGCTGCAATCAAGGCAAAGTCAAACTTTTCAGTCAAATGTGCCAGTAGAAATATTGAGTCAATCTTATGGTTTTATTTTATTCAAAACTTGTTTATTTGCTTTAAATTGTGTATTTGAATGTTGATGTTTGTTGCATGCATGTATAGCATTTACAAAATGAACTTATTTTATTTATATGTTATATATAAGTTAATTATAGTGAATAAATGCCAGCACTCGCATGAGCATACAACTGTTGTGATTGCAATGCATGGACCAGGTTTTAATGTTTCGTCTCAACTAGTTATCGAATATTTTGTATACGTATGCCTTCTCTCTTTCGTTTCTATTATATGAATAAATAAAGTGATTTTTCCAAAAAAAAAAAGACTTTGCGTTGTCAATTATAGAACAGGAGTTAGCATACCAATAAAGTTTGTATTTCTGTTTATTTCAATGTCCTACAGGAACTAAGCTAAACCTGCCGGGCTGCGAAGATTATATAAATGCTACTTGGTTAACAGATACTCATAAATTTTGAAATGCTCATCATGAAGTTAATTAAAAGCCAACATAGCTTAGTCTGATAAGAAATGGTTAGAATTGCGACACACTAAGTTTTTTCTGGCATAAATACACTCTTTATTTATATACTGATTTTTTGACTTGCATCAGCAAATGCCATCAGCAAAACCTACAAACAGTGTTAAGTTACTAAATTTCTTCATAGGGAGCTACAAACCCATCAAACAAACTTGATCACAATTATATTTTTTTTGCATAACATTTTAACAGAGTAGCTGAACAGTTCTTCCTTCTCTAGCCATCTTGAAGCAAAAAACATAGCACCTCTTGTGAAACTCAAATGTTGATTATATAAAATACCATTCATATATATGAAATAACAGTTTATATTACAATTGCAAGCATTTTGATCAATTGTTAAATACTGATTCTCATTACTTACTAAGAAAACAAAGAAATAATCTTAAACATTTTTCCTCAGAATTTAAAGCAAGAAAAGGTATTTCTTCAAAATCTAAAAGTCAGCCAGGATATAGCGAGGATAATCATTTTGAGTAACAGCACGTGGGATCCTGTTTGCATGTTGTATTTTCATTGAGTGAACAGTTCAAAAGAAAGGCGGTCAATGCCATATCCATACATGAAAATGAAGACCACTAGCAAATTACAGGAAAATATGCTAAAAATTTGTTAGTAAAAAAAATAGTCGCTCATCAAAGACAACACCTTTCAGATCAAAATATAAGATGGAACCCGAAAAAAAGCTGGGTAACAGCAAAGTACATTTTGAGAAAATTCGACCAAGAACTGTGGTCAATGACTATAGCAACATGTCAATTGGGAGTGTTTTGACATATTTAGAGGCTACCAGATTCAGAATCAGCATATTAAAAACACTCTTCGAGGGTTTTGAAAAATAAAATAAAAGAGAAGGCTAAAAACTAGCTCTTCTGAAACTCATATATAAAAATTGCATAAAACAATTTTGTGAATAAAGCGAGTATATAAGCGTCGAGTGATAAAAAAGACAGCAGGAAAACTCATATACACTTGTTGTGATTTAGGGATCACGTGACCATATTGTCCTGTTCATGGTAAACAGAAAATTCCCTTATCAACAGGAGTAGCCAGCGATTTATTCGGTAAAATATCTATTCGGCTGGGAAATCTTACTTGCTGGCATTTTCACAGAATAGAATAAACATGAAAATTTTATTTTCGCTTTATTTCATAAGAAAGGTCCATAAAATGGAATGATTGCATGAAATTAACCATTTGTTGGACAAATTAGGGCTAAGATATGGGGATAAACTAGTTTTGGTGAACTTTCAGAGGAGCGTGAAACATTCAAGAGTATCTATTCTTGCTGGAAAAAATGTTGCTGGCAACGATTTTTGAGCGTTCCTGGCTGGCAAACAAAGAATAAAGTTTTTACTTAAAGGAATAATATTTCACCACTTTAAGCTGAAAATAAATTCGTTTCACAACGAAAGAAGTCAAATTAGACACACTTCTAAAAATCGTTCACTGGGTACTCCTGTATCAATTTTATACAAAAATTATTTCTACTTCCGATTTCTCTGTTATCAATAAATGATTTCTTTCGAAAATTGACCGTAGTATTCTATATTGAAACGATTATTGACAATGTTGGACAATATAACCGTAGGAATATCTGAAAAGAAGATTTTAATGATTGAAAAAAAAAATACTAATATAAAATGACCAAAAATGTCGCAATTTATGGGAAAAAAAAACACCCTCCGAAATACTTCATGTTTTGTTAAGATTAATTAAACATTTTCCAATATTGTTATCATATACTATATAAAAAGAGATTAATTGACATTCTTTCATGACAAAATATGGGTTTTTAATTCATTATGTGTCTTTTAAGGTGTAGACACATTGGATGAAACAGCCATTTTTCGATGGTTGTTTCCTTTTGGAAACAACCATTTTTAGCATATCGCTACAGGAAACAACCATATGAAACAACGATGAAACAACCATCGAAAAATGGTTGTTTCATCCAATGTGTCTACATCTTCAAAGGGCCTTTAAAACACCTAAAATATATAAAAAATCAGGTCCAATTTTGATGACATCACTGTTACTTTGACCCTTAATAATGCAACCTGTATGGTCTAGAAAAATATTTTATTTCGGGATGATAGTAGTGAGTACTTGTGTATTACACTAAACAAAGTCGCTCAAACGGAAAAGTCCTTCTGCTGCTTACTGCCAAGATTACCGTTAAAGATTTATGCGTCTAGCCATTTACCTGGAAGTGGGGAAAATCTGAAAAAAAAATCGTAAAATGGCAGTTTATCAAAGTTATGGATATGGTAGCGAGAAAACAGCAGTAGTTTTTGATATAGGTCATGCATTTACAAAGTAAGTCAAGTTTTCAATATATGATTATTCATGCAAACTTGAAAATGAAGTTTTAATGGAACTTCGAGTCGTTTGTTAGGTCCCAACCCAAAAGGTTGGGGGCCTATTGGTTTGGGGTGTCCGTCTGTCCGTCCGTCCGTCTGTCTGTCCGTCATACTTTTTTGTACGGGCTAGAACTTTTGAACCGAAGGTCATAGAGACTTCGTTATAAGCTCAAATGAAAGGTCTTGGTCCGTAGATGTGCCTTTTGACCATTTCGGTCAAAAACATCCGACCGGAAGTTGTCAAATTGGCCAAAATAGCCAAATATATCGGTTTTTCAAGACTTGAGCTTGAACGGTCTAGAAATTTTGAACGGAAGGTCATAGAGACTTCTGAAATACTCGAAAACGACTTTGGGGACGTTGGGGCCTGTTCGTGTTCACTGAATACTTGTTGTATCTAGACAACAATGTCCTTACCTAACGTAAGGTTAGGAACGATGGCCATGATAATCCAGTAGTATAACTATAAGTAGATGTTGTCAGTTTGGTTTCTGTTCATTGTCTGAGGGTGTTTGTGGAATAGTTCTGGGTAAGGGTTGCCGCCAAAGATCCAGGTCATTGCGCAAGACAAGGAAGTACAAGTGCGTGCGCAAAGTACATATGTCCGATACCACACTTCCCCCCGTTTTATTTTTTTAAGAGTTTATAAAACTTTGTTGAAGACATTTACACTTTTCTACGTAATAGAATAACCCATTTAAACAAACACTTTAATTTTAGCTACTTGTTAACCTACTTTATAACACAATAAATATACTATTTCATATGGAGCACAATTATCTATCTGAAATAAGCTATTGGTTGGCCATTTTGGTTAAAATGAGACCTTTACATGTTATATGGATGAGAAAAAAGAAATTGATGAAAATGGGTTCAAGTCGCAAATCTTAAAGGTTAAATAGAATTTTTTAAGTTGTTTAATATGTACAGAAATATTAGTATTGGTTAGCGTGCAAAATATTAACTCATGAAGTGCATGGCCTGTTAGCCTATCTAATAACAATCACACAAACTATCTATATACATCAAGCGTTACTTTAAGCTGTGATTTTTTAAACTTTTTTCTTGAAATTATATACATATAGTTCAATATACAACAGTTCACCTATAAATTTATATTGAAACAACTACGACCTATTTTTAATTTAAAGGCTTGTGAACAACATAAACTTTCCTATGCACTTATTCTAAATTTAACATTTGCAATAAACAAACATTGAGCGATTAGATTAGTTTGATCAATACACTTCTGTGAATTTCACTTTGATCGTTTAAGCTTTTCATTTATTAATAATTGAGAGAAAAAAATCATATTTATGAGAAACTATCAAATTATCTCAAATTAATTCTATATAGCAAGTTATCTATCCTATCTAATATGTTAGTTCAGGTGATGTTAGTTGATTAAAACGCAAAAGGTTAGATATAAAACAAATGATTTTTTTCCGAGGAGAGGAGGGGGTGGGGTACTGGTCTTTCAACTTCAGTACCGCTTAAATCATTAAATAATGATCTTTTAACTAGGAAAAGGGGATACTGGTCTTTCAACTTCAGTATCAAATAGTTATTTAATTATCAAACAATACATTGGGGGATACTGGTTTTTCAACTTCACTATCATATGGCACATTACAAGCAGGTCCGGTTTTTCAACTTCAGACTAGCTTGGTAAACATAGGGAAATTAAAAGGATGCAACATGTACCAGGAAAATTATTTTCCACATAAGAAAAATATTTTCCAAACCCTCTATTTCTGTAATGTTTGTCAATGGATTCTATCACTGCAGAAACAAGTTGTTCATGAAGGGAAACTGCTCTAAAATGATGGACAGGAAGGCATTTTTCTATAAGACTTTGTTTTGGAATGAAATCTATTTTTTCCAGATTTGGTTTGGGACATTCAGGCTCAAAAAGGTTTGCAAACCCATCAAGATTTGTTTCAAAAACTTCAATATCAAGTTTTTGAATCCTATGTAAAAGTAGTTTCTGTTCCGAAAGAGACTCCTCTAATTTGGATTGCAAACTTGAAGCGAAATCTTCAGCTGCCTTTTGTTCCTTCCTGATCTTTTTTGTTTTTTCCTCAGACTTTTTCACAATGTCTGAGTTACTATCTTGCAGCTTTTTCATAGATTCTCGAAGCAGGTTAATTTCCTCTGCTTTTTTAAGATCATGCATTTCTAACTTTAGATTGAGACTCGAGGTCTGAACTGCTGATATAGAGAGCCTTGATTGAAGACTTGATACTTCATCAGAGTATTTTTTGTTCTCGTTTTGAAGCATTTCTATCTCACATGATTGGTTTTCGAGTTGTTTTTGAGAAAAGAGGAGTTGAGATTTGAGAGAATCTATGTTAGTTTGGGCTTCCTCGTTTTTAACGAAAAGGCGGTCGGCCTCCTCATATGAGAGGCGATGTTCAATTTTGAGCCTTGATACATCATTTAAGGCTTTTTCCAGGTCATCTTGTAAATCGAGGACAAAATCGGATAAATAACAGGCTTCGGAATCCTTTAAATTATTTTGACCTAGATAATGAACTAGTTTGTCAATGTCCATTCTTGGAAACGACAGACTAACTGTAATCTATTCATTCACCTTGATTAAAGTTTGACTAATTTGGAAAAATATATGGAAAAAAATCTTGCCTTAAAATTGAGTTGTCAAGTAATCACTCATCAAGATGTGACAAGTAAGACACAAGTTGACATTTGTCACATAAATTTGATCACTCTTGCTTTAATCCCAAAAGTTCAATAATGTTTTGACATGCCAAACAATGACTTGTCAGACACATATCCTCGAATCGAGACAACATTCTAAGACTTCATATTCAAGTCTGGAATAATTTGTTTCAATATGTTTTCGTTTTATTTTTATTTTTCGATTTTTATGATTTTTATTTTATGAAAATTTTAAAAGTACATTTTTAAGAAAACACAAGCTAAGACAATCGCTGAAACATTGAATAAAACATACACTTTTGACAATCAATTCTACTGGATATCTCGTGAAAATGTGTCGATCGAATTTATTTCATTCAATGTAGAAGTATACAATTTTATACAATAAGATTCTATTCGCAAACTAATTGCTCGTAATACAGTGCTTAAATGTTATGTACTCGGTATGCAAATGGCAGACACTGATTCAAAACATTCAATATGAAAATGTTTTGATAATAATCCAAGTATAGTTCAATATATAAAGTACAAAATATAAGAAAAATATTT
>LQRL01176460.1:1583-14769 GCA_001703475.1 Hydroides elegans
GAGAGAAGAAAATGCGGATTTAGTGGAAGAGATGAAAAGAATCAAGAAAAGGTTGCACAAAGATCAAATATCTCGAAGTACTTCAGTGGATGATCGGATAACGCCCATGTCTTCACGTAAATTACTAGATAAACTTTGCCTTATTTTAGTTATACATATTTACAACTAAAATATTCTGGTTACACAAGAATGATATAGTTTTTAAAATAAAAGTGCCTTGTACTTCTCTAGATCAATACTCAAGCAATATAGACAATTGTACATCCAGTACATTACCGTATAAATTGAACACGTTTTAAACAATTGACATATTTACCGGAATATAAAACCATCTATATTGATATGGCATTTAAATTATTTGAATACGTATGTAAAATATGCAATATTTTACAGCAAGTGATAAGAAATTGTTAAAACGACTCAAGCAAGAAAATGAGGATTTGAAAGAAGAAAATGACAAACTCAGGAAAACTTTGCACAAAGATCGCATTTCTAGATGTACCTCTGTTGATGAATGCATAACATCATTTGCCTCAAGTAAATGACCATAGTTAATAAAATGTTTTCGTAGCTAAGAGTTTTCTTGATAATTTTAAAGTTCGTGGATCGATAGTCAAATGCCATAGATCAAACTTCAAAATTTACTGATGACTTTATGTCAATGAAAATAAAAGTACTTGTCTAATGAATATTTGTAACCATATAAATGGTGCGTTACTATATTAAACGACGTGGACACTGATGCAATTACATATTCAGAAAAAGAAATACAGCTGATTAAAAGCCTTAAAGAGGAAAATCGAGAGTTGATAGAGGAATTGGATAGACTCAGACGAGGACAAACGAAAGAGAGAGCATCAGTCTCAAGTAAATATTAGATAAGCAAAATAGTTGGGAATGTACATCACAATCAGTGTTTGAATGAACAAAATGTGTATCACAACAGAGTAATAACTTACAATGTAGATCCCCTCTTTTTTGCGTCAATCGCAATGTTATAGAAAGTTGTGTGAATTCACATTGTTAAAGAATAAGTTTGCATGTATGCTAATTGCCATACCGGTCAAATTTGTCATTTTACATAAGTTTAAATTGTTATCAAGCTACATGTATGAAACATTCGTTTACACAGCAGACAACGAAGAACTTATTGATGAGCTAAAACGGAAGATTCGTCGATTGACAGAGGAAAATGAAAAGCTTCATCAGGAATTGGCAAAGGAGCGAATCTTGTCTTCGGCAACCCGTAAATCATTTAGCGATAAGATCCATATCCCATATTCATTAACTTATCGATCTAGTATTTTATCAATAATCTGAGTTATTAACCGTTGGTTCTCCAATTACACTAGTATAGTCAAACCGTTAAAACAATCACGATCATGGTTTTAATATTTTTTTGCAGCTGAAATGGAAGATTCGATTAAGAAACTAAAAGATGAAAATACTCGGCTCAAGAAAGATATCAACCGATTAATGGAAGAATTGGCACTTCGCGAAAATTTTGCCGCGTCTACATCTCGTAAAATATCTTGAATTAAAAAAAAAACTGTTTTGTTTTGTTTCGCTATTCTATGATCTTTTCTTAATACAAATTTAATACATGCCATCACTACGATGACAAGGTATCTATTCAACTTCAAAACAACATAACAAATACAAAACTTTCATGGTATTTATCATGGCAATCAAATTTAATATTATTGTACAATTGGTTTAAAATAATAAATGAATGAGTCTTTAAATAAAATCTGGACTTATGCTGTATTTAAAAAAAAAAAAACTTTTTACAGCGGAAAAAGAGGTATTAGTCCGAAAACTGCAACAAGACAAAGCCCATCTGAAAGAAGAGGTTGATCGCTTGCAAGAAGAAATTGCCCTGCATGATCGCATTGCTGTTACTACATCTCGTAAATGTCTTAATTAAGTAAATCAGGGTGATGATGACATTTTTCCTAGTTCCCCGGTGCGTGTGAAGTGAATCGAATGAAATTTAGCTCCAGTTTTCTTATTCTAAGTTTTTACAAAATGAGTTGTCACCAGATGCTTCAATTTGCCTATCATGTCTAAGACTAACTGTACTATTATGGGCGGACCTTGTCTTAGGAGTTTGTACTGCTTTTTAAAAATATAAAATGTACAACATTTTTTTTCAGTGGGAAAGGAAGCTTTGTTTAAAAAGCTGGAAGAGGAAAATGCTGATCTGAAGAAAGAAATCAACAAACTGATCAAGGAATTAGCATTGAGTGATAGAATGGCGGCGAAGCAATCCCGTAAATTATTTTCTGCAAACGCCGTTTATTTTCAATCATTTGCTATAAGACGTACTGTTTATATATAAACTATTTCACTGAATATATGTGAAGATCTTTTCAAGATATCAAAGATGATTTGTTTATCATTGTATAAAAAGAGTTTAGATTGGGGGTGTTTTGCTTGTCAAGCTTAACATGGCATTGCTCATAACGGAGTTTTTTTGGCTTTTACAGCTGAGAAAGAGGCGATGTTTAAAATGCTGAGGAGAGAAAATGTGCATCTGAAGGAAGAACTAGAGGCATTGAAGGAAGAATTGCAACTCACTGACCGATTCGCTCTTACCTCAACTCGTAAATCATATAGAATAAGACCCCTGTTTAAAATTAAAAAAAAGAGACATTGTGAATATACAGAAGAAATAAACTTATTGAAAAATAAAATGATAAATTTATTTGTGTTTTTATTAAACGAAAAAAAATATCGCTATACACTTGAAGTTTTCCGTATAATCAAATACATTTTGTGCCCCGACAATGGTTCGAATGTCGTTAGAATCGGATCCCGTAAGTTCAAATAGCGGTACTCATCGTTCTACAGCTTATTGATCAGAGCGGATTTAATATTTAATCAATTTTGTTCTGGATAGCCAGATTCCATACGAACTTCCGTTTCCGTTATATTGCAGCGCGTAGAGATGATGAAGTTCATAAATTAAAGAAGGATAAAGTGAGACTCATGAGAGAGGTGGACGCGTTGAAAATGAAGATCAATGAACAAGAAGACTTGTTTAACGACTCGCGTAAATGGCCTGTATTTAAGAAAAAAAGTTGCGATGTTCGTTCTTCAATTGACGTTGTGTGTATTTAATTGCTTATATTTTGTGTTTTATTATTTTTGTATGTTCATTATCTTACTAGTTGTTTTATGTGTGTTTATATTTCTGCTACTTAGCATTTTCTGTATTTATGTTTTCTGGCCATTTATTTAATTCTTCAGACGTAATAATACATAGTGTCTATTTTGTTTTGCAGGTTTGTCAAACCGACATAGACATTTATCAACAGGTCCACTCATGAATTAAAAAATCGGCCTTACACTTATGAATAAGCAATATTTCCAACTTTGCCTTTCCATCTTTGCCCATATACCAAAACACGCTAACCTCTTTCTTGAATTGTCATCAAATAATCATCTTGATTTATCAATATGTTATTATTCCACAGCTCGTAAGGAGGCGATAAACGAGAAAGTGACGGTCCATATCCTATTACGAATCTATGAATACACTTCATTTCATCCATAAACTCATAGATTAATATATTCAATCGCACAGCTCGCAAGGAGGCGATGACGAAGAAAGTGAAGGAAGAGAACATCCATCTGATGGAGGAAGTCGACTCGCTCAACAAGAAGGTCGCAAGAATGAGCACCATGGCCAAACAGGTGACAAATCTTTTATCTTGAAATTCTTAAAAATGAAGGTGGGTTAGATCTTTGCCATCCCGTACCTAGCGCCTTTTGTATAAAGGCTTTTTATCATGGTTGGAGGCCATGCGTAACAATGAATATGTGGCTTCTGTCAATGAACTTAGGGTTGGATGATGTGATAAGATTGTTTTCGCTATCCCTCAGGATAATTGCAAAGCTTTTTACGAGATATGCTCTAAAATCTTTGGATTATATAACGATACTTCATGCTTTCAGGAAAATACGGGAAATTATTGCCCCGAGGGAAACCGTCCGGGAGGGCCCGCAGGCCTCATGTTTTCTTTATAAAAACAACGTCAAGCATGTAATAAAGTATGATATACTTTGTCGGGATATATATTTTGCCGAAGACTTGTATCTTTCTGATCTGAAAAAAAAGAATGATGTGAAATGATATCTTTCCTATTTGTATTATTTTTATTTCATGCTTTTTGTGTTTATATTCTTAATTTGAAATGATTAATAAGACCAAGCGCACTGTTCAAAACCAAAAAATATGGATTTTCTTGACTTAAAGTGTCCAACGACATTCCACCCGGGAGGGTAACGTTAAGAATAAAAATTACGCAATAGGTGCGCTTACGTATAAAAATTTGCATTGTGACTTAATTATTGCGTCATCGTAAAAATACGGCAAGTGGAAAGCCCTATGACGCGTCTTATGTGTTCTTTTTAAAAACAACGTCAAGCATGAAATAATAAAATTTACTCAACTTATAGATTTGATTATTTCTAGAATACGTTATCTACTCCGTTCTGTCTACAGGGAAGCGGCGGTCCCTCAACATCAGAGGCAGCCAGACAGGAGATCCAGGATTTGAAGCGCAAGAACGGCATGTTAGCGGACGAACTGAAGCGAGCCAAACACCAAGCGGAGAAACCATATGAACAGCAGGGCAAGGAGAGGCCGCCACAGGTATGGGCTTTTGGGTTTCTGATGGAAAAATAATTTTAAACATAGAAGAAAAGTTCGAAATAAAAGAAAAATATGTAGGGGTATCAGAAAAATATATTGGCGCCCTCGTTTTGGCTCCTATGTAATCTATCATTGGCGGTTACGGTTCCTTGTTTCTGCAACCGCGCCTGATAACGGCAGAAAATGATAGGGTTGTACGACTTTTAGTACATAGTTCCTGACTAAGTTGCTTGATATCGACAATCGTTAAATGAAATAAATCCTGTCCTTTCAATTTTGAGAATTTCTAAAAAATGCTGTATTTCTCCAAAAAAATACTCTGAATGTGTTATTTGAATTTATTCTTGCAGTCATACGAAGCTGTTTCGAAATGGGAGGAGTCTAAGAAGTGGCAGAAGATGACCGATCGACTGAAAGAGCGAGTCAAAAGCAAAGAAGATGAGATCGAAAAACTCATCAAGCAAAACGATATGCTCAAGCATGGGCTAGACAGGTTTGTTGGTTTTATTGTCTCGAGTTTAGATAAATCGTTCAAAAAGTTTTGCGATCAAATTCAAGTCATAAATATTGCAAATATATATAAGTTTAACAGTTAATCACTGGTTGTCTTACATTACTGAAAATGATGGAACCGGCATTGTGTGTTAAGCAATATATCATATAAAAAAAGATACAAATAATCACACTCTTATAATTTCCTTCTTAAATTCATCTTCTCTCATACAAAATCCTGGGCAAAAACATTAAGTATTATAATTCAAAGCCATCATATATCACCAATTTTCTAGAGCCAACAAGGACAAAGAGCTGATGGAAAAGCGCCTGCACACGGCCACCTCATCTCCCAAGCCGGAACGCCGTGAGATCATCTCAAAGACGTCGGCTTCGTCTCTTGGTGCAGCGCCGCCTAGTGGAGGAAAAGGTGGAAAAGGGGGAGGAGCAAAGGCGCATGATCTGGAGGAAGTCAAGAGGCGCAATTATGACCTCGAGGAGGAGGTGGGTGTTTCTTGTATATGTGTGTAGCAATGAGATTTATTTGTCTTCTGTATGGCATATTTCACATTTTAAAATAATCCATGTACGAAAAGCAACACACACTCTATATCGATGAGATATCTGGTCGGCCTGTAAATCAATTTTTGTACAGTAAAGTACGTTTATCATCTGAAGTTGAGACTCATTTACACCAAATGCAATAAACATGTTTTTTTTGTAGGCATTTTGTGTTTACTTATGCAGAATATCTTTTTACATATACTAGTATGTCGTATTTGTACATTTTTTGAAACTTAAATAGCCTACATACATGTACATCCGGGTACTTCAACCAAAAAAAAACGACACTTATAATTGTACATGTATATCCTGTAAGTGTGATATTCAATATATTTGTCAATTTCTTTAGGGCTTATACTTCCTAATGCGGCGTTTTCTTATTCATCGAACATTTATAGTAGCCCTTGCCTCTTAAGAAAAATGTATATGGTATCCGACCTGGATAAAAATTAATATATTGTCTTTTGTCTCCAAAGAACACGCGCCTAAAACGCCAACTGACGCAAGGACGCGACGCAGCATTCACCGAGGTGCAACTGCGCAACCAGTTTTTGACCGAAAAACTTGGTGAACTCGAGCAACACATGCAAGCAAAGGCGATGGACTCCCAAGCACGCATTTCGGTTCGTGAGCTGGAATCATGCTTTGATAGTTTTTGTGGCGCTGTTATAAACTGCTTTGCAAAATATACCATTTATAAATTATAATTGATACTTGAATAAAATCATATTATTCGTTTAAATTGATTTGTTAATAGATTTGAGATTCATATTTAACCAAAATTAAAAATGGTGTTTAGGCAATGAATGGAATAACCTTGACTATTCTTTTCACTATATTTTATAGGATTGTTCCAATTTGTTATAACTAATAATTCGTTTAGATTCATAACGTGATTTGTAATTTAACTTTTGTTATATAACTTTCACAAAAGTTAATAACATCCATGATCAACATTTTTTCGCAGCAATCACAAGAGGGCATTGTTGGTCAGAACACGTACCGGGAACTGGCCCGAAAGGAGTCGGATCTCCAAAAACAAGTCATTAAACTGTCGGAGGAAAACATCGAACTTCGCTTTGAGTGCGAGCAGGCCAAGAAAGATGTGCCCAGGCTTAAGGTAAGGTTTTTGTTTGCAAATTATGTTTTGTGCTCATAGTATCTTTTATAGTTTAGATTAGACCTAAAAAAAGTAATATGAATATGGGTACCTGGTTCATGTTTCGTAAAATAATGAGTGTTTATATCAAACTTAACATACTTTTAGTATGATTCCCGGGATTAAGCTATTCCGATTTTGGTGATAAAGCTTAATTTGGCTTACTAGGCTTAATTATTCGAGTTACTTACAAGGTCAGCATATCTTAGCTTAAATCTAGGGTCCATGCTTATCAAATGAGCACTTTGACATAGCCATTTTGTCCGTCTCATACAGTTATTTCTGTTGGATAAACAGCATTAATTATCCAAAACAAGAGCATGTCAAGCAAAGACATGGTTGTTAATATTTATAGTAACATTTAGAACTTACATTGATAAAGTATTAATAATAATCGTGATAAAATACTCTTTCATCGTTTTAAAGTTGACACGAATATCATCATAAGAATCAAATCCTGGTAGCAGGATTAACAAAACATTGGTCTCTTTATATCTTATTTAAAGGGCAAGTTCAATATAAAATTATATTTTTCAGGAGCGAATCGACGACCTGCAGAAGTACGTCGAGATCCTGAAAGAAGAAAAGCGCCAACTGGAGATCATGAGGTCAAGTTCAAGGTCATTGGACTCACTGGGGTCATTGGGGTCATCACTGTCGGGCAACTATAAACGCGTAAGTTGCAAAAAAAAAACATTAAAGATTTCTTATGCTATGTAAGTAAAAGACCCATTTAGAAATATTATAAATTTAGTTAATGTGAAAAAAATCAATAAATAAAAATATAATTTCGACATTTTTTATTTAAGTGGTTCTGTTGTTTCCGTTTGAAAATCTACGTTATAACACTGATAAAATAATGGAATACTGCTTAGAATTTTGTCTTTCCAAATAAAGGTTAAGTTTGGCTCGATAAGCATTGCTTGTCGTTATATAGATTATATATACTAAACCTATATTTAAGATATCTAATTAATGTTAACACTTAGACACCATCCAAAATCTTTAACATTTTATCATTGAGTAAACTCACATCCTGGTTAAATATTAATGTGTTTTGGTTCCTCTAACACATAAATCTCGTCTCTGACATCTGTATGTCTAGGGTCGCCAATATTTTTTAAATGTCACTGCTCGACATTGTATTTGCCGTGGTTTTCGACTATATATGGAAGGAGTGGTTTATTTCGGGCATTTTTATTGCTCAAACAACCAGACATAATTGACACGTCTGATACAGATTAATGCGTATGAAGTCAACCAACCTCCGAATAAAAATGTTCGATTCAAGGATAACCAAAATTAAGACCTTTTTCTTAGAAGTCTCTTATGCGGTTGATGTTTGTGATTGTCCGTTAATATAATCTGCCTTTCGTTCAATATAAAGTTTTATTACATGGTCAGGGTGCATCGCTTAAAGAAATGATAAGGAAGGGCTATGATGCAATATTTGTGTGTATAGCACCCGGACTATTTTTAGATTGCACTTCCAAAATCAAAATTTCATGATAAAACAATCTAAATATGAATTTATGTTTAAAATAATTGATTTCTTATCCAAAATGGTTCATAAGCGTTCTATTTAATTTTATTCACTTAAATATATCTTAGATCCCGTTTGTCAAACCAGTTTACGCATAAGATGTGAGCTTAATCTTTCGATGGGTTTAAAAATTGAGGCGATGGTAATAATACGCTGGGCCAGTGTCTTTGGAAGCTCATATCACCTTTTGCTGCAGCTTTGTAACTGGGTCGAATTTTACGAGTTTGTTTTTGTCGCCCTGTCTACCACGTAAACGTGTACCTACAAGTACATGTAACCATATCAGAGATTCTTATATAATTCATTGCCACATAAAATACTATTACATGTACTTTGTTACGTAAACTATATGGTGAAATGATTCCGTTTGATTGCAGTCTGTCTTTTAGTGATTTGTAAGATAAAATAGTAATAGTGAAAACACCAACACAGCTGACTAAACATAGAATCAGAAGTCAAAAGTAATGTTATTTTGTGCTTTTACAACTTATACTGTAATTGCATTTATAGTTTTAAAGCAACTAAAAAAACGCGTTTATACCAGAAAGCTAGAATAAAAGAGATACAACAGATATATAAACAGATGTGATTGATACAAATTTTATAATCTTATGAATTATATCCACAACAAATTTTTTAACCCTGTGGCAGGAATACACGTATCACAGCTATATCTTATCGGAATAAACCTTGAAGCAGGGGTTTCTGTCCACTTCCTGTGGTTTACTAATTTGCCCCTCCATAGTAATGTGTAGGGGTGTTTATGGCTTGTACTCATTGCTAGCTTGACGTTTTAACATTTATTTACTCCAGTTTACTACCGATTGGCAATAGTAATCAATGTTTGATTTTACCATTTCCGATTGTTATCAAATGAAACCAGAATGCCTTAGGTTCGATAAGTTTATGATTATTTGTCTTTGAAAGAAGTTATTGGTACATTATGTTCCAAAAATCAGTTGGCTATGTCATTCAAATCCCATTGTTTTAATTTCATTTCCTACAAAACACCGAAACTTTCATATTTGAGTGATTGTCTAGTCTGGTTCAGCAAACTGTCAATCGTTCCCCGAAGCCTTCGTTCGAGCATTTTTACCCGCATTGGTCAGACATATAAATCGCGTCGCGTCCAGAACATTTATCGTCTTCCTACGTTTGACCTTATTAACATCTTAGCATTAACCAACGATATATTTTTTACTCGTGGGTGGCTTGATGTGTCTGAGAAGTGTGATATCATTGAATAGAATAGAACATGAAATCAGGTGTTCCTATTTCCGGATGTCTATGGTATGCTATGGGTTACTAAATGTTGGCAGTTCGCATGCCTTGTACCATTTTCTTTGATTAGGACCCATCTAAAGGCTCTTTTCACTCATCTTACTCTCACTAGGTCAAAAATCGAAACCATGAGTCTATATTAGGAAACTAATACTTTGCTCATCATTTTCGTTTCATTGCCAAAACCGCGATTTATGGCAATCAAGAAAAAAGATACTATAAATATATAACTCTTTCATGACTATGATGTTCAATGATAGGTTGGCGAGAGTGGCCGCAGTCAAAAGGAACTCGAACGTACAATTCACCTGCTGAAGAAAGTGGTCCAAAAGACACGTGCTGAAAATGAACAGTTGAAGAAAGCCCCAGGCGTCATTTCGACTGAACAATTGCACGTGCTGCAGAACGAAAATCAAGGACTCAAGGTATGGTTTGGGGTCATATTAATATAAGTTGGTATTGCGCTAGAAATTGCAATTTATTATCTTTCATTATTTTTCGAAATAAAACACCCTTTAGTTTACGAACGAATCCAGGTAAGGGTGTGGGGTAATATTACTCGTAGTTTTAATTAAGTTAGAAATTGGGATTTAAGATAACAGGTCCATTTTTGGTTTTTTATTTCGTCAAAATAGAACAGCTTTATGAACAAATCCAGGGTCCCAGGTAAACGATCCCAGGTATCGGTTTCATGGTTCCATTGGCATTGTGAATTATTTACATTGATTGATACACCGAGAAATAGAAATAGAAATAACTTAGCTATTTTTGGAAGAAAATATTTTCACTTTCACATATAAACAAGGCCCAGGGCCCCTCGAAAGCTTTTGGGTTAACAAAGATTTAGGGACGTCGTCCATTGTTGTGGATATGTCAGGTCCCTGGTTCTACGTGAAATGTCTCTGAAATGTTTCATAATTAGATAAATGTACAATTGTTAATCTTAGTAAGTTCATAGTAAATTTATTGCCTTGTTCGAGGCTTATATCGATTGAGCTTTGGTATCTTTGGTATCACCAGAAATAAATCCTTTATTTGTATGTATATTTGACTTTCTTTTCACAGAAACAACTAGAAGAGCTACGTTCTAAGATGGGCGCCTCGTTGAGTCAGCGCTACGAGACGCAACAGAAAGGAACGGCTAAGATCATGGCAGACCACGACCGTCTTGGCAAAGATCTAATGAAGGTGAGAGTTATAATGGAATACAATACAAAATAAACAGCTAAAGGTGTATTAAAAAAAAGCAGTTGTTTAAGCTTTTCAGATACTAAACATGGAATGCGGCTTTTAAGATACATGCTTATACAGTCTTGCCCGCTTATCTCGTCAGTGCTGGGACCGGGGTCAAAATGACGAGATAGCCGGATGACGAGATATCCGATTTCGAAATAACATATGTTAATGGGAGTCGGGATTTGTAAAATTGACGAGATAGGCGGGTTACGAGATAAACGGGTACGAGATAAGCGGGTAAGACTGTATGAGTCATTCTACAATTACAACACAATTTGACGTCATGTAACTTTTCAAAAAATATTTCGAATTTCGAATTTGTTTCTTGCAGTACCTATTACTCCTCTTCATGAGGTATCATAAGACGTGTATGGTTAGGCAAAAAATGCATCAATTTGAAAAATATAGCAGTTTTTCGATAAAGAAATATAATTATTTTCACCACCGTTACCATAACGTTTTTGCGAGTTTTTGGATATTTCCTTTCTAATTTTCTAAAACATTTTTGGTGTAATATTAATGATTAAAAGTGTGCTATCTTTCAACACAAATATCTCCAAAATGCTGTTATGTACTTGACATATAGATGTAAAGTTGTTTGAAAATATTTGAATTGTGATTGTTTCGCCTCGTTTCTTTAGATTTTGGACGTTTAAATGTCTTTTATGTCGTATGAAAATATATTGGTTAAACACCTATAAATCATGTGTACCAACACGAGCATTTTTATTTACATACATCAACTCATCTAATCAATATCAACGAATAATTGAGCTAAGGTGGTGATTTCAAACGGAATTTCGGTAACGGTGCGGAACATTTGGTAACGGAGTGGAAACGTTTTTGCAACAAGTCAAATTTTATGGATTTGTAAAATATGTCGATTAATTGGGTTTTAATTGAACTAATCGAACCAAATTTTGCTATTCAATAATTTATATATTAAAGAATAAAATCGGTCTATTCGTGCTCATTTTATGCTTTTCGTCTGTATTTTATATTAAAATGATTCTACTTTTTTCGGACAAAAATACAAATTTAGATTATGTGTGTTCAGAAAAAATGCAAAAATATGATTAAAACATAACAAATTTATGGTTCACTCAAACACACATTTTATCAGAAGGCTAATTCAATGATAATTTTTGTGTTTTGAAATCGTATTCGCGGGGATATTTTGCA
The DNA here is from genome assembly GCA_001703475.1 of Hydroides elegans. Lineage (NCBI taxonomy): Eukaryota > Metazoa > Annelida > Polychaeta > Sabellida > Serpulidae > Hydroides > Hydroides elegans. Next base: position 13,701 of record LQRL01176460.1, read on the forward strand.
TAATCTAGGCATGCTCATCATCACATCAAAATGGATCGATATATTCCATATCTAATTGTACTATTTCAAACTAGAGTTTATTGTAAAACCTTCAACATTCTGGTTCTGCATTATATTGAGAAATATTTCCATGATATTTGTTCATATTTTCTAATATTTTTTCTTAACGAATTCATGATTTTTTTCATGTCAATCTTTATTTTGAAGAGACATTGTTCACTATAAATTTACGTGATTTAAATCTCTACAGACGTTAAATGGAGTAGTTTCGCTACAAGGTTTAGGTTATTATACCGCTTGAATAAACTGAGTACATACGCTGAATGAAAAATGTAATTTTTCACGCATTAGACGGTTTTCTTCGGAATTTTCAAAAAAATACTAATGAAAAATCGGTAACGGAGGTGAAAGTAACGGAGTGGAAAATTTTACACGTTTAAGTTTTTTTCTTGCTTAATATATGGGTTAAGAAGACAGTTTCAAATCGATACAGATTAGATTTAAATTATAAGTATAATTTCAGAAAATAAATGTTCTCAGTCAATTAATTCTATGTGTATTCACGGTAACGGTGGTGAACCTTTCCTATGAGCCAACGAAAAAATATGCCGAAACCGCATGAATTTGTTAATTAAACAGGATATTTCCTAGAAATTTATATATTTATTCTAGTTCAATAAAAAAATTCTTTGTGATGAACTAACTTTTTTCAAAAGAAAACACGGTTATATGGTAAAATTTTCGAAAATTGTATGTGGTAACGGATGTGAACAATACCCTGGATACAAGTACTTTTACATCTTTTCAGCACTAAAATCCATGATTTAATGGTTTTCTGAGCTTTGCAATACAATAAGGAGATAATGAGAAACATACATATATAGATTTTGTTGGATGTTTTTGCTTTTTTTCAAGTGTAATCTTAATAAATTATCCCCCGTGAAAACGAGGGGATATAGGGTTGAGCCTGTCCGTCTGTCCGTCCGTCTGTCCGTCCGTCTGTCCGTCCGTCTGTCCCGCTTGAGATAGGGTACTTTGTGCACGCGAGTTGGGTATGAAGGAGTTGAGC
>LQRL01176484.1:0-10602 GCA_001703475.1 Hydroides elegans
AAAAATGAGAAAATAAATCATAAAATACGTTTTTATTTGATATCTTTTTAATTTCTCAACCTAGAATATTGAATTTTTGTAAATCAATCCCATTTTTTGTCAGAAATTTGCAATGCCAAAAATATTTTGCATTGCATTTACCGTTTTGGAAATATAAGCCGTCAAAGTGGTCGTTAGGAAAAAGATTCCCCTTTAGTACGAGGTTAGTCCATTAATTAAACTATTGTACAGTTTTGAGGCGCAGCTGAGGCACCTGTACAATGTTTTGATAAATGGAGTTGACCGAGTTCTTTATCCGACTTAGTTGACAGTCCATTATCAAAAATAAAGGATTAAGAAAACATAGGCATCAGAGATGCAAAGCCCCCAGCCTATGCAAAACATTCTTTATCACGAGTAATTGTCGATTAAAAGAAGCAGGTCAAAATGACTATCTTTCTCACGTCGTCTTTCTCTCAACGCCTTTCTCACACCGTTTTTCTCACTACGTCTTTCTTACTATGTCTTCTCACAACGTCTTATTCAGATTGTCTTTCTCCCAACATCTCTCTCACACTGATGCCCTTACATATTGGTCCACACACCGTAGTCCTCACAAAGTCACAATATTCGCGTAATCATTCTGTGCTATACAAATATAAAAAAATATCTCAAATTTGTCGAAGTTCAGACCCCTGTTATTTCATTATTTTTTGTTGATCAAACTGAAACCTCCACGTTGCACATCTTCAATATATATTCTGTCACTGTATGAAGTTTCAGAACCCTAGGGCAGAGGCTTCATACAAAAGTGTCGCGACAAAGAGTTGTATATATATCCCAAAATATCTCAAATTCGTCTAAGTTCAGACCCCCGTAATTTCGACAATTTTTGGTCGATCAAACTGAAACCTCGACGTTGCACATCTGCAATATATATACTTTCACTGTGTGAAGTTTCAGAACCCTAGGACAGAGGCTTCATGCCAAAGTGTCGCGGACAAAGTGTTGTATAAATAACCCAACATATCTCAAATTCTTCTAAGTTCAGACCCCCGTAATTTCGACAATTTTTGGTCGATCAAACTGAAACCTCGACGTTGCACATTTGCAATATATATTCTTTCAATGTGTGAAGTTTCAGAACCCTATGACAGAGGCTTCATGCCAAAGTGTCGCGGACAAACTGTTGTATAAATATCCCAAAATATCTCAAATTCGTCTAAGTTCAGACCCACGTAATTTCGACAATTTTTGGTCGATCAAACTGAAACCTCGACGTTGCACATCTGCAATATATATTCTTTCAATGTGTGAAGTTTCAGAACCCTAGGACAGAGGCTTCATGCCAAAGTGTCGCGGACAAACTACTGCACCTCAAATGTTAACAGACGGACAGACGGACGGACGGACGGACGGACGGACGGATGGACGGACGGACGGACGGACGGACGGACGGAATGGGGGATAGCAATAGCCCTCAGCCAAATTGGTTGGCTGGGGGCTAAAAAGGGACTGTAAACTAATTATATACTAACCTCGCACTGTCTGCTGTCATCAGGTCACGACTTCGCGCGGTTATCGCGACCGAAGAAGTATCGGAAAGGTCATCGGCCTACAAAAAAATATCGATCTATTAGCAACAATTATATGAGAGATAATGAACAGATATATTAATTGAAATTCATACAAATAAATTCCAATTAGGCATACATTGAAAACACGTTTATCAAAGACAAGTTCTTCAAACTACATGTAATTTCAAGTGTAAATGGATAATTAAGCTAAGTGTCTATAGCCAAATACAAAAGAATTAAGGCGTGTTCACGCAAAAACATATCCTAAATTTTTGCGTGAACACAGGGGATAAATTGCTATGTTTTTATACAAATGCGGATTTTGAAAATATCGGGTTTCGTGCTTTTTTCCGAGCTTTTTCGTTTGTGTGAACACGGCCATAGTCTAATCAAGAGTATTGACATGTTGTTGAGTTAAAAGAAAATTAAGCGTTATTTATAAAATAATTAAGTGTAAATAGACAATCAGACAAAATAATTAATTCAATCAAGAGTGTCCATACATTGACATTTTCTAATTTATTATGTAAAATATTTAATAAACATGTTTTAAAATGGTGTGTCCTAGAACTTTGCGTAATTTGCTGTTGTCAAATTATATTTATGAATCTTATTTGTTTTGCTTATCAACATATTGACATCATTATATGTTTTGTTGCATGTTATTCTAAAATGACAGTTATTGATAACAAACGGCCAGTAAACTTTGCGTAACACTTTGAATATGTTGTGACATAAGACTTGCTTGTCCTTAAAAACTAATTAATCATATTGATAGTCATAATCTAAATGAACAAATACCCGTATATAGCTTATGTTTATTCTCTTAATTAGTTAAGATAAATGATAATGATGAAAACATACAAATTCAAGCAAAACAATTCAAGGGCATTAATCCTTGGTGAAAAGAAATATCTGAGCCCTTTGGGCTTGGGTATAAAATTATTATTCCCTTCCTTCGGGTCAATAACCATTATGCTAAGCACACTTCGGGAACTATTACTATTTAATCATTATTTTACATGTGTCCTGCAAAGGTTACCAACTTATCAACTGGTACAATGTCTTCAAAAGATATTGATTTCAATTACGATAAACTATAGATGTACTCTCTCGATACTTTACTCCCTGGGAAAAAAAACTCAGGACACATTATCTATTGAACATGCAACCAAATGCAGGTACTAAGCGGATTTTGTTCTGAGAAGAGCGGTTCCTCATTTCAAAAGTACTTATATAGGTTAGTGCCTTAAGGCACGGAACCCTTCGATAAGCAATATCAATCCAAAACAATCAAAACCTTTATTACCATCAACATGCCATGGAATTACATCAACCTTAGCATTCAGCAAGATGCTTTGGTCAGACAATGTAGGTTTTGTTATAATACAAACAATAAGGAGCGCATAGGAGAAACCCCTCTAAATCCGCGCCTGCTTATGTCTCGAGAAAATTTACTATCATATTGATAAACTATCACATAACTATCACAACCATATCACCACCATCACTACCTGATGTATCCTTGATCTTAACCATTGACCAAGTCACTCTCTCCAGTAGTAACACTGTATTCGCATTCATCAAGTAATTATCCTTAACATTTTCACCCTTAACTCCCTCCAATTTTAACACTGTATTCACATACATCAAGTAATGAAAATATGTCTGCTGAAATTTTGCTTATATGCTTATATCAGAAGTGTGCTTGGTATCCATTTTGTTGATTTTGTTGCTCAGAGCCCTGAAACAAATCGAAAATGGGACAGACAGCGCTTTTTACGAAGAAAGAGGGAGAGGGGGGGCTGTAGATTTTGCTTTAAACATAAGAGCGAACGGCCTCGGGTGCTCCTCTAATTCCGCGCCTGCTTATGTCTCGACAAATATTCACTATCTAATCGATTAGCTCATCAACTATCAGAAACCATATCATAACCATCATCCTTTGTGGTATCCTTCACCTTAACATTCCCATTTAGTCACTCCCTTAAATTGTTTAACCTTATTCACGAATCAATTAAGTTTTAGAAATGACTGCTTACATTTTGCTTATATAAGCAGTGTAATTTGCGGACAAGTTGTTGAGTCTTGAGTCCAAATGGAAATTGAAAATATAGCATTTGTTACAAAGAACGGTGGGGGGGGGGGGATAATGTAGGTGTTGCTATAACACATAAAAGCGAACGGCTTAGGGTGCTCCTCTAAATCCAAGCCTACTTTTGTCTCGACAAATTGAATATCAAATTGATAAGTTATCACATATCTATCAGAACCCAAATTATCATATGATGTATCCTCAACCTTAACATTTCCAGCAAGTCACTCCCTCCAATTTTAACACTGTATACGCGTTCATTAAGTTAAAAGATGGATGCATACATTCTTTCAGCATTTTGTTTCGCCATTTTCATACCCAGTGCCCTTGGCCAAAACGGAAATGGAACTGTCTGTATTTGTTTCGAAGAACAAGAAAGTATGATACATAAAGAGTGAGGGGGATAGCCTGCATCGGGCGCCACTCAAAATCCGCGTCTGCCTTTATCACGACAAAATTCATTATCAAATCGATAAACTATCACACAAGTATCAGAACACATATCAAAATCATCAAGCCCTGATGTGACCTTAACCTTAACTTTGTGAACAAGTCACTCCCTCCAATTTTAACACTGTATTCCCACTCATTAAGAGCAAAGATATGGATGCATACATCTTGCTAATAATTTGTTCCACCTTTTTGGTGTCCAGTGCCTTGGGCCAAAACGGAAACGGCACGGATTGCATTTGTTTCGAGGAACTTCCGGTCGCGCGGGAATTCATTAATCCGTGTATCATTCAGTCAGCTGAGGATGGAACAGATCGACTCTTCGTTGGTAAGCATATTACTGATGTATCCTAATAGAATAACACCGTTTTTTAACGATTGTAAAAAAATGAAATTCCCTTTCATATTAATTTAAACTGGCCTAAATGTAGGTCTTCTAGCTGCAACTACATTCCAAATTGCAAGAATCTACTCCTATCCTAAATATTTAAATTGTTCGGAATGGGACCCGATTTCGAGCCTGAAAATGGCTAAGTACGCTATGTTTGATTAAATTGTGCCAACAGGAAAACAAATCTTAAATTATTGAAAAAAAAGAAACTATTGTCTTTTCATGTCAACTTTTTAAATCCAATCATATTTATAACAAAATTTACACATCAGCATATTCGAGACATGATAGATAAAAAGTTTGAATTTGTTATGTGTACATATTTCATTTCAATCTTACAACTAGGTGAACAAATCGGTCTACTGTGGGTTTTCGAACGCGACACTAGCGCTCCTGGCGGTTGGCAAAAACTAGAGGAACCCTTTATGAACCTGACCGTCTACTACGAACGTCTTAACTACGATGAACAAGGATTTTTGGCGCTGAGGTTTCATCCTAAATATTCGGAGAATGGTCTATTCTATTCGTGGTATAGCGTGTTCAAGACTGGTGAAGAATTTGAGAGAGCGTCACGACTGTCTGAGTTTAGGGTAGGGTAATAAGGGTCTAGAAACATTAGTTGCTTTGTAAAGCTTATTGTCTTAATAAAAAACCGTGTTATACGATAATTAATTCCTTATGAGAAACGTCTTGGAGTGCCTTGACGCACATTGAGTTTTTTTTAAGCTAGTGTCTTCTAGACGTTTCATTGCGTTTTCAATAAAGAATGCAAAGGAAATACGTTGTCAAGAAAAAAGATACATGACGCTTCCAATATATTTTTGCAACGTTTTCTTTTATTATAAAATGAATACTTAAATATTGAAATACGAACATACAAACATACAAAACTCAAACTACAATGACGGAAACTTCCTATGAATGCAATATATGATAAATTGCACGTTTTCTGTTTTTCTCTTCCTGTTTGTGTTTTTAGCTGACATATATTTCATAACTATCAATTAGCACGTGGTGTCCAATATAGGAAATACAATACAAGGTCATGTTTTGTTATGATTTTTTTGTAATTATTTTAAATTTGATTTATATAAAGCAACGTATATTTGTATATGCTGTATTGCACGGCTCTTAAATGATTATACATGTTTAAATCTTATACAACTTTTATTATAGCTAGGTTGATAGCACTTTATCTATTGTTTATTATAAATTATAAACCAAAAAACCTACATTTGCCATTCAGCTCTTATATATTCTTGATTTGCGCACCCACCGATGTTGATTTTATAGGTTGACCCAGAAAACCCAAATAAGTCAGATCCCGATTATGAGAAAATTCTCATTGATGTACCGCAGTTTAGTCAACATCACAATGGAGGAGACGTAAGTGACCTTAACAAGACTGTCCCAGGACAGTGTACCACTCATTGACAAGACTGGTCAAGGATAGTGTGCCACACCTTGGACAGTTTTATATGAGGGTTTTATATAAATTTAATAAGATTTGACTTGTTAATGGTAGAAGAGCTAGGCGTTGAATATTTTGGTGCTGTAAGTGGCACCGATAAAAAGCAACATTTGAACTAATTCTAAATTAGGTTTGCAATTCAGCTTTATGTGCTTAATTCAATTTTTCATTCGATATTCTACAACAAATGCTCCAGTGTTCATTGATGTTCCCGCATATCAGTACATCAAAATGGAGTGTCTTTAACTAGGCTGTTCAAGGACAGTGTGCCACACCTTGCAAAGATATATATATAGCTGACATATAACGCGATTTAACTTGATTATTGTAAACAAGTATTTAGTATTTTGCAAGCAGTAAGTGGCACCGTTAAAAGGCAACATTTGAACAAATTCCAAATTGGGTTTACAATACAGCTTCATATGCTTAATTTAAAGTTAGGATTTCAACTACCGCATCGCCCTAAATTCCTATTGCATGACCTAAATATTCATTCGATATTCTATAAATAAAATCATTCCCCGAGTTTTCATTGATGTTCCGCCGTTCGTTTCTCATATCACAATGTAGGCGATATAAGTGTCATTAAAAATGTCAAAACATCAATGACGTTACATAAAATGTTCAAGGGAACTATTTCAAACTAGTGCCTCGTTTTCAGTTGCTCTTTTTGGAGGATGGCACCCTTTTGTTATTCACTGGCGATGGAGGTTGGGTCGGAGACCCAAACAACGTTGCACTCAATATGTATGTACATTTAAACATCAATTGATATCACCTCAAAAAAAAAACGTTTGGAATAATTATAGATTAATTTCGATTTTGTTTCGAAGTTAGTGCAAACGAGAAATACAGTGGCAAGACCTAATTTACTATATATCGTTTTAGTAATTCTACCCAAATGATTAGGTGGAAAAAACAAGCAGACCTACAATGTTGATAATTGAAACTGTTAAGTCAACCGCCACTTCCAACAAGTTTCAACAATTAAAACACCTCCGAATCAAATATCATTTTTACATAGGTCAGTTCTGCTAGGAAAGACCCTACGCATAGACGTAGATAATCAGGATGAAGGACTGAACTACTCGATTCCTGTCGATAACCCTTTCCTTGATGACCCAACGGCCAGACCGGAAATATACGCGTACGGACTTCGCAACCCGTGGAGAGCGTTTACGGACCGTGGGGATCAGGACGGTATAAATATAATTATACAGATATAAATCTTCTTAAAAAGTAATTTATGTAATGACCCACCTAGAATTTGTGATGGTGGATTCAGTATATCACATAGAATTACTGTGAAGTAATCCGAACTGTCAAAGAACATTATCAGTTCTATTTTCATATTATGAATAAAATGGTGTGTAAAAATTACACCTTTAATATTTTAAATGCAAAGGTTTGGTATAATTGAAATGGTGTGTAAAAATGACACCTTTAGTATTTTCAGGCGATGGCCATATTATGAATATAATGGTGTTTGAAAAAGACACATTGTTTTATCTTTTCAGGTAAAGGTCTATATTGTGAATAAAATGGTGTAAAAAAAAATACACATTTCATTTGTGTTTTAAAGGCAATGGTCGCTGGCGCGTGTTTATTGGTGACGTAGGTCAGAACAAGTATGAAGAAATCGATATTCTGAAAAAGGGCGCCAATTATGGTTGGTCTGCGTTCGAAGCAAGCAGTTGCTATAAACCAGAATTTTGCGAGGAGAACGGTAGGTCACAATCTATTTAAGAGGATCGTTTATAAATGTGTTATTTTTACACACCATTCAATGCATAACATGGACTTTTTACTGACGTTGAAGTAAGGATAAGGGTTACGTACGCTTAAGCGTTCGAGGCAAGCAGCTGCCATTAAACCAGAGTTCTTTGGGAAGAACAGTGGGTCACAATCTTTTTAAGGGTTCCGTTTATAAAAACGCCATTTTTACACACCATTATATTTATACAACCGATATAAAATTGATTGAATTTCATAAAAAAAAGGGCACTAACTTAGTGAAGTACCTCTCTAGCATTGACATTGAAAATCCATCATAATACTGCTGATCCATATGATATGACGAAATCGGATGTTAGATTAATTACTAAGCAAAATTCCGTTGCGCAAACCGATAAAGATTCGCTATATGATAGACCATTTGCACAATTAAGTTACAGAGTCGATTTTTCTCAACGAAGCAAACATTCATTTCTACCTTAAAAAGTAACTCTTCAAATGATTTTGTTTAATCTAGTGAACCACACATATCCGATTGTCGAGTATTCGCACGCGGAGGGTATGGGTCAGGCTATCATTCAAGGACCGATGTATCGAGGATGCCTCAACCCAAATTTGTATGGTTGGTTGATCTATGGCGACTATATGACTGGGTAAGTTTATCTGAACAATGAACAAATTCGTGATTTCATACATTCGTGACTTGTCAGATATATTTTTCTTTTTCAATTTGGGTATTTCTATAATTTTGCAACACTTACTTTGGTCAATTTGCGATGTTAAAAAGTTAACATTAATCTTCAAATAAATACGACTTTTGGTAGATTCCAGATTTTTGTGAACAGAGCTGGACAACCATGGATCATAGCTATTAAAATGTATTTACATTTGATCTCGATTTTTCTTCTTTTTTAGCAACATGGAAATCGTGCCCGACTAAGGGCATTGACGTGGAGCAACACCCAAAATCTCTATTTTAAATCTCAATATAATTTTATCTATTATTTAACAGGAACATGGAAATCGTGCCCGACCAGGGAGATGCATTAACGTGGACCAACACCCAACGCCTATCGTTTTGTAGCAACTGCGCCGATCTGGGTTATGTACCCGAGTCGGAATATGCACCAATTCCATACATCCTGACATTTGGTGAGGACGAGAAAGGTAAGTTTTCGGGCGTCTTTGGTATTTCAATTGTGCTTGTATGTGCTTATATTGCTTATATAAGCAGTTATGTAGCAACTATGTCGATTTGGGTTATGTACCCGAGTCGGAATACGCACCCTATATCTTGACATTTGGCGAGGACGAGAAAGGTAAATTACGAGGCGTTTTGGTAACTTTGAATGTGCTTATATGTGCTAATGATGCTTACATAAGCAAAGTCATGAGGCAACTTAACGATCTGGGCTGTATGCCCGAATTTGAATACGCGCCCTACATTCTGACATTTGGTGAAGACTAAAAAGGTAAATTCCTGGGCGTTTAAGGTATTTCAATATGGCTTAGATGTGCTTATATAAGCAATGTATCTGGGATATTTTCAACAATCTTTATACACACCCTACATCCTGGCATTAGGCGAGGACGAGAAAGGTATATTTTAATTGTGCTTATATGTGCTTATATTGCTTATATCAGCAGTTTATCCGGGTTGTGTGCCTGAATCGGATTACGCACCCTATGAGAAATGTATACATTGTATCTTAACTGTGCTTATATGCCTATACTGCTTATATAAGCAATGTGACCGCATCGGAATATGCACCATACATCCTGACATTTGGCGAGGACGAGAAATGTGTATATAAATCTTGCTTATAAATGCGAATGTAAATGCTTATATAAGCAAATCACAAGTGCATTTTTTGGATTATATATTGCATGAAAATAACGCAATATTATCTTCATTTAGCGGAGACATACATGGGAACGGCCATTGAAGAAGGCTTGCGATATCCCAACGGCCGGGTCTACAAAATCATCGATCCGAACAAGTATTCATTTTAATCTCATTTTGTTTTTAATTTTTCTATATTAAATATTTAATAACAAGCGAGTATCTTAATTTCTTCTTTAGACATTTTAAATATCGCCAGCGATATGCATCTTGCTTTATCCCCTTTCCATTTCCCTGCGATAAGCGTAGAGCCCGGTCGCAACGTTTTAGAAAGAATAAATATATCTTTTTTTCTCGAATAAAATTGAATATTACACAGCTTATTTGCATAATTTCCATCAAATGATGCTTGTATTAAATATTTTAAGATGTCTTGTCACTGTCAATGTCGTAAGTAACTTTCTTAAAATGTTGTACATACATTGCGAAAATGAAAGTACGAAATTTGATATTTTAGCCAAGGCGGGCCGTGTTAGAATGTGGAAACAAGGAGATCCGGTTGGTACAAGAATATTGTGAAATGGATTCGAGAATAAAAATTGCTGCTTCAAATTGTTTCATTTCAAAGTACACAAAAGAAGATACCGTTTCACAAGTTGACAAAACAAATATCCAGTATTCTAACTAGACTAAAGTCTATCATAAACATAAAAAAAACATTTTATATGTGTCCGTACTAGTTTCTTATTAAACTGTGTTTTATTCTTGGACAATGTGATCCACTCTGACCAGAGTTCTGGTCATTTCAAACTTTGAACATTTTAACTTTCCATCGTTTTGGTCAGTTCGTTCTTACAGTATTTTAACTACTTCGTATATTTTTGGTTACTTTATACTTTTTTTCTTTAATCAAATCACGTATCACATATCAGACCGCGGACAGACGGATGGATTTATATATTTGCCGGGTATATAGGGAAAGTTACACGAACACTGACAGTTCATTATTATATCCAAAAGAAATTTCCCAAAACCACATCCCCTCCCAAACTCCAACCCCAA
>LQRL01176490.1:0-10633 GCA_001703475.1 Hydroides elegans
ACGACTTCAGACCTTGGTTTATACGTGTATAAAATTTAAAAGCTCTAGTTCAATCGCTTCAGACCGAACTCGCCTGCACAAAGTGTTTGGCATCTGAAAAGAAAGTTTAAAATCGACAATTTTTAAAGTGCTCCAGATTCGACAATTTCCAACCGATCGAGATTAAACCTTGACGAGGCACGACTTCAGACCTTGGTTTATACGTGTATAAAATTTAAAAGCTCTAGCTCAACTCCTTCATACCCAACTCGCGTGCACAATGTACTTAACATCTGAAAAAAAAGTTTTAAATCGACAATTTTAAAAGTGCTCCAGAATCGACAATTTTCAACCGACCGAGATGAAACCTTGACGAGGCACGACTTAAGACCTTGGTTTATACGTGTATAAAATTTAAATGCTCTAGCTCAACTCCTTCATACCCAACTCGCGTGCACAAAGTACCCTATCTCAAGCGGGACAGACGGACGGACGGACGGACAGACGGACGGACGGACAGACGGACGGACGGACAAGCTCAACCCTATATCCCCTCGTTTTCACGGGGGATAATTAATAGTTTCAGCAAAACATTCCTATAATGATACACTTTTTCTAAAAGGCTCAAATATAATGCCTAACAATAATCATTTACACTTCACCAAGTCGTGAGATGATGCTCTTGCTCAGTCTTTCTGTTAATGAAAACATTCTCTTTTGTCCATTGATATCTGTTCTTTTCTGTGCAGCTCTTTCCCCTCCAATGCATAGATACACAATAGGACTTAGGACAACAGACAGGCAAATGATGCAAAACAAGTCTATTTTTATGCGTTTTATTTGACATGTCATGCTTATCACATCCATATGTATATTGTAACAACACGGCGATTCGTTATTATACATGCCTGGACACATGAGATAGAGAAACAAAATAGATTGAGAGATAAAGTACTTTTAGTTTGTACTTTGAGATCAGGATTTAATAACATAGCGAATTTACTGAAACATAAAATTATCTTTAAAATTAAAACAAGAAATAAACTAACGAGGCAATTATCTAAATGTTAATTCCATTTTAATATATAACTAACAAAACACCGATTATACCATCTACAAGATGAAACGGAGTAGATTCATTTACAATTATTTTTTGTTTACAATTTAATTGTAAAAGTAATCGCCATAAAATTGGCCATGTATCTTATCGAAGTTATGAGTAAAAGCAATTACATAACACGGCAATTTTTATGTGATATGAAACTTATGAAAACAATGCAGGTGCTTCAAACCATTTCAAGCTTTACAAATAATTAAGCTAAAAGACAAATGTTTCAATATGAAAAAGTGTGAAATTTGCAAAAGGTGTGAAAATAAACACAGTAGAATTTTATGAAACAAAACGCTAACTATTTGGTTCGTATAAAATTAGTTGGTTCAACTTAACGACATTCTACTGCATTTCCAAAACTTATCAGCTTTTTGTAGTTACATCATAGTAATAAATAATGTCAACTTACAAAGAAAATTAAACAAAAGTTTGACCCTGTCTATCTAACAAAAATATTTGAGCAACATTACTATGCAGAACCATATAGGTTTAATGCAGACCGAAAACTAATAGTTTATACCAAGTTTTTATTCATGGCATTTTCACAATATAATTTAAGAAGTTTTTTTTTATCAAAATCAAAAGGATGGTACACCTGTTACTAAGGGATTTATCCATGACAAAATGCCATAACATTAAATAGCATGTAGTTCAATACCACCTATGGCACCTCATGGGGCTTTTATTACACAACAATCACAGCAAAAAAAAAAACATAAGAACTACATAAATATATACATTGATACTAAAATACTAAAGGACGGATGTGTGATTCTTTGATTATCACTGCATTCTTGTCAAAATAATGAAAATAATCGAACAAGAATGAAATATATTAGATCGTTATACGTATAGAACTGGAATGTAATACCAGTTTCAAATAAATGTACATTCTATTTACTTTATGAATTCTGGTTAATGAAGTTCTCTAGCTAAAACCAACACAAATAGCAAAACCTACACTGTGGATATGGTAAAGTAGTATACATTACATTTAAGCGTTAGCAATGAGGAACAATATGACAACTATTTTGGAACCTCATAAAATCCATTATATAGCAAAATTCCAGCTAATTTAATGCTTGGTCACATAGCCTTTGTTTCATCAATGGGCATATTATTTATTTTGAATCCATGCAATAATATGACGGTTGAAATTTGGAATGATAAAGGGACGAACTAGACTGATAAGTTTATACCGATCACGTGTTAACATCAAAAATGAAAAATTTATGATGAACGAAACACTTGCAATAGAAATTTATGAACTCGATTACAAAAACAGCAAATAATAGATTACATATTTAACCTGTGTGATGCAGCTGATAGAGTGCTATAACTACTCATATAACACATTGTTATTCATGTTATTCATACATTTCTGTAAACAATTGCTTCAGGTGTTAAGTCTTTTTGTGTTATTTGAGAGACGTGGGTGACACGTTTTTTTTTTAACTGGCTCGGCACAGCAATGAGATCGTTCATCATTGTTTTACTAATGAGCATCCCGAAAATATAGATTTAAGCAATAACGAAAAGTATGAATGTTTATAGGACGAGACAATAACAGCTCCAGGGTTTTAACAGTCAGCTAAGCTAAATTTTATAGCGAAACACAACTCGGTTCGATGAACTGATTTTTCTAAATTTCTTTTTCCAATTTCTTGCTAGTAAAATATGATATTTCTAAACGAACCAAAAATACAAACAAAATATTGACAGCTTATACGAGACCAAAATTACATACCGCTTAGATGCACCTTTTGAAAGTTCCTTTTTAAATGAAGGTTAAAATTTGCGGCGATATAACGCCCTTCGACTAAGAAAAATGGTAAATGGGTTTAGGGGTTGATTTCCTAGATGCCACTCCTTGCTTCAAGCGGTACTGAACTTTTTTATAAATGAAAGTAAGATCTTGCGGCAATCTAACGCCTTTCTGCTGATAAAAATGGTACATGGGTTTAGGGATTTGAATGCCTTATTCATGGTGCCACTTCTTTCTTCTAGCGGTCCTGCACGCCCCCGTTGTAAGCATAGTCGGCTTTGTTGTGCATGATGAGTTTGTCGTCGACGAAATAGAAGCTGTCACTGCGCGTCTCGTACGGGTTGTCGATCATGTCTTCCACTGCGGAAAATATATACAGTGTATATTATATAATATATCATCATTTATTGGGAATCTGGATTATCGGTTGATATATTTCTTTAATTTTGTTTAATTTTTCAAATAATCGATGAATGCTTAATGGATGATTGTCGATCTTGTAGCTAACTTTGAAAATTAAAATTGATAACATTTTGCTAATTTTCGAATGTGTTTGTTATTTTAACTACTTTCAAATATTGATGTTGATTTTATCATTATATCAATGCTTGTTTATTCAGATAAAATATGCAATCTTATTATTATTACTGCGTTGTATTTGGTTTTAGATATTCAAAAGACGTAAACCTATAAACCACTATGTATAAAAAATCAATTGTTGTCACTACTTACTTTCGCTTGGCGTTAGACTGGGGAACTCGTAAATGTGTTCTACTGTATTTTTGCTGTTTGGGATACAAAAGCCAAATTCGAAATCAAAACTCTTGAGAAGTCGATCCCGAAAGTAATGTCGCTCGATCATTCGAAACCGATTTACTGGTTCGTCACCGACCGTGAATTCTACCCTAAAATGAAATACACAAAAAGGATGTATTATATTGTCAGTGTCATGACTCCATATCATGACTCCATACGCGCAAAATTCAAAACATATGTTTAATTGGGAATCTTCGACACAAGCATATTTTGGGAGGTAACTATCAATAAACAAACTAGCTTAATATAAACATGTCATGAGTAGCCACCCTTAGGATATAAAATAAATTATCAAGAATGTCCTTTACGTCCAATTAAAATCATACTGCCTTTACTGATTTGTATTTATTTATGTGTTCATTTCATTCAGCAAAACAAACATTTTACAACTCACATTATTCAATATTGATGAGTGAAAAAAATATTCAACTACTTACGTGGCCCCAACAGTTTTGAGTTTTAAAAAGGCTGGTGTGAACTGGTATCGTACGAATCGTCCTGCATTGGGATCCATATCTTCATTTGTATCGCGTTCTTCTTCTACAAAAACAATAAGACAGTCTTCAACATGAGTAGTCCAACTTATACGTGCATCGGTTTGAATCGCAATCATATATCATATCAATGATTGAAGACTCGACAAGAATCCCATTCGAAACATACATATACTATAGGCTTTAATTTGTCAACCTTTGCAAGTTCCAACAAACTTGAATGATGTGTTCGGTTCCACATGGTGATAAATTGTCTTTAGTCTTCAACTTTGAACATCACATTTTTTGGTAAAATGAAAAGGAATTGACAAACAAATATCGTTAAATACAAAATATTTAGTATGGTCAATTTGATAAAAAATAAACATTAACTTACCAATAACATTTTCGGGTTTCGCAACCTCAAACAAAGTTGTTCCTGTGTCCATATCTCGCAATTTAAAGCGAGTGAAGTCTATACCAAAGACATTCGCTTCAGGTGGACACAGATAATCTGAAGAGAAATAAGGATATAATTTTATATGTCATTTTAAAATCTAACTAATTACATCTTAATCATAGTGTTAGGACACATACAAATGGCATGGTCATGAACAAATTTTACGTTCACCTCTGGGATTCGCAAAGTATAGATGTCTTTCAACATAAGGTTCTTGTTATAATAAAATGCCATGGATTCAAATAAGGAAGCAAGTTATAAACATGCGCAGGTGTTACGGTCAGAAAAACCCGCCCTACTTTAAAACCCCCCTTTCGCTATGTGTTCTTTATAAACATGATGAAAATCTCACATTCTCGAGGGGGTTTTTAGTTTTATTAATAATCACGAGACGGTGCAGGTTTTCCTGCCCAACGAGAAAAACATGAAGTTCACCCTGGGCTAGAAAACCCCCATCGTCTTATCTTATTTATTTAGAGGCACTATCTTATCGAAGGTAACGATAGCACGATGAGATAGACTTTAATGAAAAATATTAAATCAGGAAATAATTTTAGGATATGAACATTATTTCAATATTTCTATTCAAGTATAACGATTTTCATCATATTGGCCCTGTCATCTTACTCTAAGAAATAGAACCATATGTAAATCAATGTATTCAATGTAAAGTATTTAATAAATGTTGTTTTTATACACATATCATTCGATCATGAACTACTAGGTCATAATATATAGAAATTAAATACATGTAGTATAAAAGCATAACAATTCATTGAATATTAACAGCCAGAATAATATATTTTTTTCAACATCTATTATCTCTGTGTATTAATTACAATTGTAATATGAAGTCGATTTAAGGATCGAGTTAAGTTGAGTGAGTATTCATTTATTTACTTAAAAACTATAAGATTGACCTTAACACATGGTAATAACAAAAGGGATTAGCCATAGTTTTATCAGTGATCCAAGTTAAGTGAGTATAAAGGTTATTATAATCATACATGATATTATCATCATTCTTAAAAATATTGTTATTATTATTTTTTTCTCATAAAAATAGCGTATGGTTGATATGAAAATAAAATTTAGATTTCTCAAATTACACGTATATTAGTTAGAGGGACTTCAGAACTATCTACTATACTTTTATAAACATTATTGTAATAAATATTATTTAAATCAAATTTCAGAGTTAATGAATTTTTATTTCCAATATTTAAAGCATTTAGTCGCCAAAATATCACTCTTATATTTGCTAAACAGATAAAGATAAAGGGGTTTCTGTGACCAGGCAGGTTTTCCTGCCCGCATGCGAATGCAGTCAAGACAAGGAAGCATTTGTGAAACACGAACAGGCCCCAACCGCCCCCAAACTCGAAGGGGTATGGGTTTTTGTAGATTTAAAATATATTTCCTATGAAAACCGCTATTTTTGGCCAATTTGACAACTTCCGGTCGGTGTTTTTTGACCGAAATGGTCAAAAAGCACATCTACGGACCAAGACCTTTGATTTGAGCCTATAACCAAGTCTCTAAGACATTCCGTTCAAAAGTTCTAGCCCGATCAAGCTCAAGTCTTGGAAAACCGCTATTTTGGGCTATTTTGGCCAATTTGACCACTTCCGGTGGGGTTTTTTTGACCGAAATGGTCAAAAGGCACATCTACGGACCACGACCTTTCATTTAAGCCTATAACCAAGTCTCTATGACCTTCCGTTCAAAAGTTCTAGCCCGTACAAGCTCAAGTCTTGAAAAACCGCTATTTTGGGCTATTTTGGCCCATTTTGACCACTTCCGGTGGGGTGTTTTTGACCGAAATGGTCAAAAAGCACATCTACGGACCAAGACCTTTCATTTGAGCCTATAATCAAGTCTCTAGGACCTTCCGTTCAAAAGTTCTAGCCCGTACAAGCTCAAGTCTTGAAAAACCGCTATTTTGGGCTATTTTGGCTAATTTACCCATTTCCGGTGGGGTGTTTTTGACCGAAATGGTCAAAAGGCACATCTACGGGCCAAGACCTTTCATTTGAGCCTATTACCAAGTCACTTTGACCTTCTGTTCAAAAGTTCTAGCCCGTACAAGCTCGAGTCCTGAAAACCACTATTTCGGGCTATTTTGGCCAATTTGACCACTTCCGGTGGGGTGTTTTTGACCGAAATGGTCAAAAGGCACATCTTCGGACCACGACCTTTCATTTAAGCCTATAACCAAGTCTCTATGACCTTCCGTTCAAAAGTTCTAGCCCGTACAAGCTCAAGTCTTGAAAAACCGCTATTTTGGGCTATTTTGGCCCAATTTGACCACTTCCGGTTGGGGTGTTTTTGACCGAAATGGTCAAAAGGCACATCTACGGACCAAGACCTTTCCATTTGAGCCTATAACCAAGTCTCTATGACCTTCCGTTCAAAAGTTCTAGCCCGTACAAGAAAGCGATGACAGACGGACAGACGGACGGACGGACAGACGGACAGACGGACGGACGGACACCCCAACTCTATAGGCCCCCAACTTTGGGGTTGGGGCCTAAAAACCCCATGGGTTTATTTGACCAGGGGGGTTTTCCTGACCGTAACACAGGCCCTAGCCATTTTTCTATTTCTAAGTTCCAGTTTCACTACAGTCCTCCTGTCGGAGACCGCACACATCCCTATTCTCCCAGACCAGTCTACGTCACATCATGGTCACATCCCTCAAACAATTAGGGACTCAAGCGATGTGACTGGACGAGAAATGTTACTTCCTAGATATTCCCGCAAACATTGAAAAATAAATAGATTTTGATACCTTTTAACTCATGTAATATTTTTTACATAATATTTACCACCTTCGGTGAACATAATTCATTAATACATGGACGACGGATGGACAGTTCCAATATATAGGGCCCAACCCGAATGGGTCGGGACTGAGCATACAAATCGCGAACCCTATTAGTAATTACAGAATTTGTTTAATTTGATATAATCACGATACTCTCTTGTGGATATGAAAATCTAATATTACTTACTTTCTGTTATGCCTTTGATTGCGAGTATATCATCTGGAGATATTATTGATTTAGCTAGTAGCTCTTCTTCTGTCACAATTGGTCCCTTTGATTTCGCTTTGGCTTGTCTAGAAAGGAATCCCCCTCCGGATTTCTTTTTGCTTGAACTCGAATTTCTCGCGCCTCCACTCATGTTTGTGCCTATCAATGATGTTGAAAATATAATTATGTTATCAGAGAAGCGTTTTCATATAATAGTTCATGTATATACGTCTGTTAAATCGTCCGTTCTTTATTCATTCCACTTCACCTGTTTCTAATCAATAAATATTTCTATTTCCGGTCAGTTTGTTTATGGTGTCTACACCAAAATTTCTACATAAAAAATATCTAATAATCAGTTTTCAACAAATAGTCGTTCGAAACATCATAATCACAAGATACAATTCTTGGGGTACTATTTCATTCACATGCAAGATTTACAAATAAGGAGTTTTTCAATATTTGGGGGAAGTATCGAAGAAGTAATACTTACATTACTTGCATCCATTTTTGTTTAGGGTGTGGCCACACGGAGCAAACCAACCTTCAAACCAAGCTTCAAACCACTTAAGGACGCGGTGGCGATCTTCTATATTTTCTTCATGTTTCCTTCTATAATTTGATTTCAAATGATATTATATAAAGCGAAAATAGCCCAAAACGTTAAAATATACAAAGACAGGTCTGTATATTTAGAATTTATTGTGACGTTATAAAAAGTCATTTCGATTGTGAAGTGCAAGAAGATTGCGTCACTATCGGTTCATTGTTACGTCATAAAAAGAATACACAGTAAAACTGCCAGGTGCCGCCACGAACTTTAGTGGTTTGAAGTTTCGTTTGAAGTTTGGTTTGCTCCGTGTGGCCAAACCCTTGGGGTACGTAACTAAGGTGTGACGTAGGTCGGTCCGAAAGAACGAAAACCAGGTTCGAATATAAATCCTTTAATATACATATGCGAGAAGGAAACCTTAATTAATCGACAAACTAATATAATAATATACAATATACAAACCTACATATATGGCATTTCCCTTTTGCATTTATATTTACAGCGCATTGAATGGTAGGAGATGGCATATCATCAGGGCGTTCACTGAGTTCCATGGATCAAGTACTTGCGCTGCACACGAATTTATGAAATATCAAATGTAAATTGATTATAGTTTAAGAGGTGCAATGAACTGCAAATGACGATATCATGCGATATACTTGTAGATAAGTATATATATGGCGCATGAATTGCAGGGGAATGTAAGAAGGAAACCCCACGGTAAAATTTACAATAAGTTGTGAAATCACCTTTATAAACCTTTCTTAGACGAACACAAACAAAATCATGACTTTTTCATATTTCAGCTCCAAACGTTCAATTTCAATAATTATTTCGACAATAAAGAAATTATCAAAATTGTATTCCTAAAATATCTAAGCTCGCATGCACTTTCTTAAAATTTACAAGCTTCACAACCTTCTTAAATAAAGGAATTGTTTTCCGAAAAAAAATCGAATCTTATTACATTTTCAAGGTTGGAAGCACATGCCCCATCTCGGGCCCACTTTCGAAGCTTGAAGATGTCTATTGCAGAGTTAGACAGTCTACGCTACGGATAACTCTGTACAATGCATAGTCACCTCCAAACTTTACAATGTCTGCCACAAATAAAACGATATCAGAATTCAAAAACATAACTCGTCCATTTACATACACATAAATAGGAAATAGTGTTGTTGTGTCAGTTACAATGTCGATTGGTAATATTTTTGTTTATATTATTATCTCTTTGGGGTTATATTATCAACAAGCTGAACATTTAGGGCATTCAAAAGGGAAACGATATGTCGAGACTTTATTTCATTTAGAACAAAGAAACCTTCTAATGAATATAGTAAATCAATATGGTGTCTTTTTTTCTCGAAAAAATATCTATATCACATGTTGAAGTAACAAGCGCATGTCCCATCTCGAGCCCACTTCCCGAGCTCGAATATATCTTTTGTAGAGTTAGACAGTCTTCCACGCTACACATGACTCTGTAGCAGACATAGTCATATGCAAACCTGATTTTCGAATCCACAGTTTTACTTAATTGTTTATTTAAAAAAAACGATGAAGAGTATAGGGCCAGAGACTGCCCGCATGGTATTCCAGAGAAAATATCGGATTAAGCAGATGAGGCCATTCAACTAACTTTCTTTGCACAGTCATTGACGACAGGATCTAGCGACAGGCAAATAAAAACCTGCTTTACACATTGAACGTAGGCTTCTCGAGTTCGATGCATGAGGTTTGATTTGACTCAATATATACGCATTTTTTTTTCATTTGTATTTTATTTGAAAGGTCTGCCTTTGCCGGTGGTGGATTATAATTAACTAACCTAAACGAAACCTACAGATTACTTTTATAACATTCACACAACGTGGTAATTAAAACGTAGATTTACAGCATACACTTAATCGTTCTATGTGTTCCATGTTCAGTCCGCTGTAATTTCGACAATTATCAAAAGATCACACAGAAACATTGACTTGCACAATTGCTTTAAATATTCTTTCACTGTGTGGAGTTTCAGAACTTTGGGACAAAGGCTTTGTATAAACGTGCCGTGAACAAAGAAATTTCACTCTTTTGTGTTGAATCAAATTGAAACCTGGATATCGCAAATGTATAATGATCATTCACTGTTTGAAGCTTCATGACTCGAGAACAATTATTAAAACAACTGTATCTTAAGTGTTAACAGACGGAAGGACGTGTGGAGGATATCAATAACCCTCGGACAAATTGGTGGGTAAGGGACTGATAATTAAAAAAACCCAAGCATGGGTCTTTCATAGAAAACCGCTTACATAAACTACTTAGTATCAAACGCAGATGACAAACGGACGGACAAGTCGAACACGTTTCCCGGATGATAATAATATTTTCTTTTGTTATGCAGAGAAACCAAAAAAAAAAAAAAAACTTGAAATCATTTAAATTCGATGTTA
>LQRL01176492.1:8223-19755 GCA_001703475.1 Hydroides elegans
ACAAGTTATACATATGTCTCTAATAGCCTTTAAAAATGGTTTGTTTACAATAAGATAGAATTGAAGCATAGCATAATTATTTTGATTCACTTGTACATATAAGATATATATAACAAAGCCCAAAAAGAGACTTTTCAAACTATCCGCAAAATTTACATTTCTGTATATCAATGTTTTATTCTGCTGGCAAATTTGTGTAAAGTTGCTGGCACGACAGTTTCTGTGTTCCTTGCTGGTAAATTAAGAATAAAATCAATCAATAAATACAAATAATTATCAGGTTTAAAGTATTTTACAATTCGTTTCAGGCCAATGCAGTAAAATGAGACACTATTTCAAAAATGGCCCGTTGGGTACTCCTGTTAAATGCTCTGCATTAAATCGCATAATTATTGCTCTTTTTTCGGTTCCGTATGTACAAAGATATCATGTGCATTGTATGTATGTTCTATTACAGCGGCAAATGATTCTTGAATGATAGATAAT
Organism: Hydroides elegans; assembly: GCA_001703475.1. NCBI lineage: Eukaryota > Metazoa > Annelida > Polychaeta > Sabellida > Serpulidae > Hydroides > Hydroides elegans. The sequence goes on from LQRL01176492.1 coordinate 8,710, forward strand.
TAAAAACAAACAATTTTGAAACGGTGACGAAAATATAGGCCGCATTCACACAAGCAAAAAAGCCAGAAAATATAATGAAAATAGAATATAAATCCCGGGCCAGCTTGCGGTAGTACATTTCTAGTGTTATATTAGCATGTTGCATGAACCCTATATAAAGCATTTGGTATAAACTATTGTCTCTTATAGATTGAGCACAGAGCATACTATACGAGTAGTTCGAATTGTTCAGGGTGAGGCGGCGAGTGATAAGAATATCGAGACTCTACGACTGACGTTGGATGACGGAACATCGCAAACGGTAAACTACTTCTTTTATTTAGTCTTAAAATCTACCACTTGATAATGTTATCAAGTAATGTATCGTATGATTATCATTTGTAATGTATTTGGATGTCTAGATAGATATCAAATGAAGCTTCAAAATAATCGATTCATAATCAAACAATTTATATAAAATAAAAAAATATTAATTAAGATAAAAATATTAAATAATACAATAATTATTGAATTTGTGAGCTTAATATGAATTTTGAAAAAACACTATGAATGCAATGGATACAACATTGAGTATATTAAATGCATGTAGCCCATTCATTCCATATAACTTTTATGAAGCTTACCCTGGAAAATCGAGATGACGGCTATAACTGGGCAATGTTTCTTCTGGATCCACCTCCTGTCAGTGAACGAATCACAATCACGATTCAGTCAGACTATGGCGGATCAACATTTATCATCAATGAGATCCAGATATTCACTAATCTTCCAAGTAAAATTAGTTATTTATTGTTGATATAAAAAAAGGTCATATGTTAATGGGTACTTTCTGGATTGAACAATGATGTATTCGTGTCATTTTTCCAGCATAACGCAATTGCTCCAACCCAAGGAAACAATAAACGAGTGTTACATGATATATTAATTAAATATCATTTCACAAGATATTTCACATTTTTGCTATTAATCACACAAACTTGCGCTACGTTACCTGCCTTTATAAAATCGATATCAAACTAAATTATGAATCGAACTTTTGTATTCTAAAACAACGTCAATTTAAATAGGAAGCGTAGACTTATCGCAATCGCTCAAAGACGAATTCATAAATCTGCACAATGAAAAACGAAGGCTTGTGGGCGCATCGGATATGCTTCAAATGGTAGGCTTGTTTGATTTTTTAAAATACTTAAATTTGATTGATAACGTTATTTTACGTATACCATTTAGTAACATAAATGATTCTGTTGAAGCCATATAACTGGTATACCATTTGTAGAATTGCATAATCTTTCGGTTTTTATGTAAACTCTCCCCGAGCGTGTTATTGTGTAGATTAGGAAATTTTTGGTTTTCTATCATATATTGAAGCCATCGATTTTTTGTTTGTTTGTGTCCGGGCCTTCAAAATTAGGATATAGGGTAGTTAATGCAGTGGAGCTAGTCACGAATCAGTTAAAGATTCAAGCCATTGAACGATTATTTTCTAATGCGAAACGTATTTTGAATGACTGTGTCTTAAGCCATATACATCTACCGCTTTATTCATTATCGAATTTTTAAACAAATCATATTTATAAAACGCTTTGAAATTAGCATGTTGATAACAATTATTAACAATTACCTGAAACATTAAAAAACATTCAAAATGTATTCTTAAATTTGTTTATTTTTCCAGGAATGGAACGATGATTTGGCTTCGTTCAGTTATTTCTATTTCCCAAGCATTTGTGCATTCGCTCATAGCAACGAGTCAGATCGATCAGGTACATTCAAAACCATTTTTGTTTGCGTTGCAGATTGTTGAATAATTGTAATGCAAACTGGATAATGAAATTTCTATTGCCTTTTCGGCCAAGCGTAAACTTGGCATTATTTTATTAAGATTTAAATGGAATATTGAGAAATAACAGTTAAAACCCAAAGTTAGGCGGAAAATGGCCGCCACATAAATACAATATCCAAGATAATATATAAACACATGCAACTAAATAAATACTTAAAGTAAGATGTAACAGCAAAATCCAAACAATATTACAGAGATTAGAAATAGCAACCAAACATATCCACTCATATAACATGTGGAGGTGGGGATGGTGGTGGAAAACAAAATTACAAGCTAATACCATAGCTTTAACACAATATTGCTGAATACATATAGAAATATTATAACAAAACGAAGTTTGCGATTGACTGCTAAATAATATGTGTCGCTGTTGAAAGCAGTCAGCGCACTAACCAAAATAAATCTGGATCCCTACACATGCTGCAATGTGATAGGCTAAATATGTATCGATAAGTGAGAGCACCCACTTAGCTACTCGACAAAAATTGCTTTAATAACTTTGTGATTAAACCCTGTTTTTTGTTTGCGTTGCAGATTGTTGAATAATTGTAATGCAAACTAGATAATGAAATTTCTATTGCCTTTTCGGCCAAGCGTAAACTTGGCATTATTTTATTAAGATTTAAATGGAATATTGAGAAATAACAGTGAAAACCCAAAGTTAGGCGGAAAATGGCCACAAGCTGAAAGCTTTTACACATAATATGAAACATGAAAGTACAATATACCCATGCCCAGCTTGAATTCGTGAACGTAAGATTACGATCACTAACATATAACTTCAAAATTAGATCCACCAACGTAAATAAATAATAATATAACATTTAGAATTGATCTTATAACGTAATTGATTATTGCAATATTAAATATACCATCAATCCATAAATGCGATAAATTCAACATGATTTTGGTGTTGAAGGTTTTGGCGGAGAAACGGATATTGGTGAGACCATTTATATTACGCAACTTGGCGATTCAAACAACTATGCTACGTATATGGAGGAAGCCATTAATTTATGGTAAAGTTTGTTTTGAAAAGCTCACCAAACTTACTAAATTGAACATGAAGGGAAAAAACACTTAAATTGCAAATCCAAATGTAATTATGTTTTGCCCTTTGCAAGGAATAAATTTGTTCACATTTTCTGGCGCTAAGATATTTTCCTATGTTTCTAATTGCATTCATCAACAATAGCAGTGAAAAGCCATATCTTTGATTATACTCCATTTATAATAATATAGCAATCCATTATGAAGTTTAAATGTATCGGGTATAAAATAGTTAGAAAGAACGATGTTAAAGTACAAAGCATAGTTTTATCATTTAAGGTATGATCAAAATCAACATTACGATTATCCTTCATCCACCTGCGATGCAAACCAACTTTGCACAAGTTACCTTCAAGTAAATTAGGTTTAAATTCACTAACCTTTTCATCCAAATTCTGCTCCAATACACCTTTCTTAGATTAAATCCTATATCTTGTTTAATACTTGCTATATGTATAAATATAACTTCAAAACAGTAGGCATCATACTACGAATCTACAATATTAATTGCGAAAATAATATATACAAACAATGATTTAACTTTCAATTGAACATCTTATTTCCTTATTCTAGGTGGTTTGGAACACAAGTTACAAAGTTGGATGCTCTATCATTCGGTGTCCCGCTTACAACGGGCGCAGCTCAGCATTTAATGGAGGATCACAGATTGTTTGTAACTACGGACCTGGGTAAAACTATTATGTTATTTGCTATTCTTAGATCATGGTTCAAATGCGAGAAGGCATCAGCATTGTTACAATTTACTTTTCAGACTAAGGAACGTATTTCTAAGGCATATAAAGACAACAGAGTGAAAAATATATGCTTTTGCTATGAAAACACACTCTCAAACTCATGCTGACAAACCAAAATTACCCCTTTCACATTTAAAGATAATAATTTTATCGAAATCATCCATGTTCAAATTATTCCATCAAAAATACACAATACTACATTTTGTGCAAGTCGAATTTTTGGCTAAATAGTTTTTAATTGATCAAGAGGTTGTTAGCTATTTTAATTGAAATTCAATCAAATCTTTGTGGATGTTAAGGTTGATATTTTCCATGTAAGTAACGCCCTGATATTCATTTATAGAAGTGACCCCTTCAATAGACCGCCTTACACAGAGGGAAGCGCTTGTTGTAATTGTCCTGATGAATTCGAATTTTGCGAGGATGGCTTGTGCAGAAGTATGTCAAACTAAATATTAATATTAAAGTTTGACATGATTGGACCATAAATATGTATATACATTGTATTCAGGATTATTGTGAATGTGTATGAACACATATACACGAATTTGACTGGAATATTTAATATGATTAAACATTAGTTTATTTAATATACATGCTTTTAATACACATAATGAAAAGAAATGCTTTAAAAGATAATATAAACAAATGTTATGTCTTGAATATATAAGTTAATTTAACATATCCAATTACAGGCGAAGGAAACATCACTGCTGCTGATTTCTGCTCTCCGGACGATAGTACTCCTGCAGAAATGTTGACGACACCTGATGAAACAACGTTCGAACCTGTTCAAACAACAGTCGAGCCGGTTCAATCAACTGTCGAACCGGATAAATCAACAGTCGAACCGGATCAATCAACAGTCGAACCGGATCAAACAACGGTCGCACCTTTTCAATCAACAGTAGAACCGGATCAACCAACGATGGAACCGGATCAATCGACGGTTGAAACGGATCAATCAACGGCCGAACAGGATCAATCAACCATCAAAATTGATCTTTCAACAACTGAAATCCCGAAATCAACAACAAACCCACATTTTGACCAAACGACGCTAATAACGATCGACATAGTTGAATCCACTATTATCACGACTATAGAGGATGTGCTTACCTCTTCCTTAACAACGAATGAGGTTTTGACAACTAATGAGTTAGGTGAGACAAATACTGTGACATATACTACTGACGATGCCTCTTATATACCGACTGATGCGTTCGATGGATTAGTGGCTGGTTCGAGCAGTCCAACTACAACCGTAGAATTTAGTTCAATGTTAACATTTCTAAATGAAGACCTTTCGAACACTGTCTTAACCCAAGCAGAAATTTCATCATCAGTTGAAGTCAAAACTACAGAAACGTATTCGACAAGTGAGGAAAATACAATAATAGAGACTGATTCAACCATCATAGTTCAACCTACAGCAGCAGAAGTCTTATTTACAACGAACACTGTCCCAGCACTAGAAGAGTTTGCATCATCAGTAGAAACTAAAACTACAGGGTTATCTCCGACAAATGAGGAATATAGATCAGTTGAGAGATCAAACCACATTAAATCTGCCTTCAACAACAGAAGAGTTATTCACGACAAACCTATTCTCAACACAGGACAAACTTATGACATCATCAGTAGAAGCTCAAACTACAACGCAGTTTTCGACCAGTGGTGAATTTACAGCAGAAGAGAGCGATTCAACCACTGTAATTCCACCTTCAGCAACACAAAAAGTATCATCTGCGAACATTTTCGCTACACAAACAGAACTTAAGGTATCATTTGTAGATGATCAAACTACAGAAATGCATTCGACAACTGAGGAATATCCAACAGTAGAGAGTGATTCGACCACAATCGTTACACTTTCAGCAACACAAGATTTTTTCACTGCGAACACATTCTCAACACAAGAAGAAATTGCATCATCATTAGAAGATCAGTCTACAGAACAATATTTGGCAAGTCAGGAATATACAACAGTAGAGAGTGATCTAACCACAATAGATACACCTTCAGCAACACAAGACCTTTTCTCCACGAACCTGTCCTCAACACAAGACGATCTGACAGCCTCATTCGTAGGATATCTAACTACAGAAGGGCATTCGACAAGTACAGAAGATACAACAGTAGAGAGTGATCTACGCACAATAAATCCTTCAGCAACACCAGACTTATTTTCCACGAACCTTTTATCAACACAAGAAGACATTAAAGAATCATCTGTAGATGATCAAGCCACAGCAATATATTTAACAAGTGAGGAATGTCCAACAGTAGAGAGTGATCTAACCACAATAAACATACCTTCAGCAACACAAGACTTATTCTCCACGAACCTATTCTCAACACAATTACAACAAGAACTTGAAGAGTCAATTGTAAATGATCAAACTTCAGAAATATATTCAACAAGTGAAGAACATACAACCGTGGAGAGTGATTTAACCACAATAAATATGCTTTCAACAACACAAGCCTTACTCTCCAGCACTCTATTCAAAACACAAAACGAGTTTTCTGCATCATCTGTTGACGATCAAGCTACTGAAATGTATTCGACAAGTGAGGAATTAACAACAGTAGAGAATGAATTAACTACAATAAATCGACCTTCAGCATCACAAGACCTATTCACCACGACCCTATTCTCAAAACCAGAAGAACTTGTTGCATCATCTGTTGATGACCAAACTACAGAAATGTATTCGACAACTGAGCAATATGCAACCGTAGATAATGATCTTACCACAATAATAAATCCGCCGTCAACAACGGAACAGACTACAGAGTCTACAGAGAACTATTCGACAAGTGAGGAAAATACAACATTAGAGAGTGATTCAACAACATTATATCCACCTTCAGTAACACAATTCTCTACAAACCTATTCCCAACCCAGGAAACACTTGTTGCATCATCTGTAGAAGATAAAACAACAGAAATATATTCATCAAGTGAGGAATATACAACAGTAGAGAGTGATTTAACGACAACAAATCCACTTACAACAATGCAGAACCTATCCATTACAAACATATTCTCAACCCAAGATGAACTTGTTGCATCATCTGTAGAGGATCAAACTACATCAGAGCATGCGACAAGTGTAGACTATACAACAGTAGAGAGTGATTCAACGACAACAAATCCACTTTCAAAAATACAGGGCCTATCCACTTCAAACATATTCTCAATTCAAGAAGAACTTGTTGCATCATCTGTAGAGGATCAAACTACATCAGAGCATGCGACAAGTGTAGACTATACAACAGTAGAGAGTGATTCAACGTCAACAAATCCACTTTCAAAAATACAGGGCTTATCCACTTCAAACATATTCTCAATTCAAGAAGAACTTGTGGCATCTGTTGACGATCAAATTACTGAAATATATTCAACAAGTGAGAAATATACAACAGTAAGAAGTGTTTTAACCACATCAAACTCAGGTTCTACAACGGAAGACGTATTCACCCTAAATGCAGTCTCAACACAACAAGAACTTGCATCATCAGTAGACGATCAAACTACAGAAAGGTATTTGACAAGTGAGGAATATACAATAGGAGAAACCATAATAAGACAGTCTTCAATATCAGAAGACTTATTCGGAATGAACACTGTGTCAAGACATGAAGAGCTTGCATCTTCAATAGAAACTCATACTATAGAAAGTTATTCAACTAGTGACGATTATACACCTGTACACAGTGAGTCAACTACAATAAATCCAATTTCAACATCGAAAGACTTCGTCACCACAAACACATTCTCAGCACAAGAAGAACTTACATCATCAGTAGAAACTCAAACTACAAAAATATATTCCACTGGTGAGATTGATACAGTGATAAATCCGCGATCAACAACAGGCGACTTACACACAGGGAATACCATCTCAGCACAAAACGAACTTGCATCATCAGTAGAAACACAAACTACAGAAAAGGATTCGACAATGAATTCGTTTGAAACAACACACCACTTAATAGGCACTAACACTGTCACAACACAAAATGAATTTGTTTCATCCGTTGAATCTCAAGGTACAGATATATATTCAAAAATTGAACAATATACAACGATAGAACTTGATTTAATTACAACAGACCAAACTGAAATATATGATGACTTGCTCACTACAAATATTGCTTCAACACATGAGGAACTATCATCATCAGGAAACACTCAAACTACAGAAGCGTTTTCGACTAGTTATGAACACATAGCAATAGCGAGCGATTCATCAACAATTATTCAAGCTCCAACAACACAATACATATTAAATACGAACAAGCTCTCAACACAAGAAGAGCTTGTATCATCATTAAAAACTAAAACTACCGAAAAACATTCAACTAATGAGGAATATACATCAGCAATGCAAGAATCAATCACAATAAATTCGGATTCCACAACAGCAAGCGAATTCACCAGCAGGAAATTCTCAACACAACACAATGTAGAATCACTTGAAATCACTACAGACGGGTTTCCGAAAGATGCGGAATCAACAGCTGTAGAAACTAGTAGTGATAGTTCTATTAAAACGATGTCAGTACCAATATTAAACAATGATGGCAACGAATCAACAAATAGTTCAAGCGCGGTAAATTTGGCGACAACTGAATCAATCGACAATACACAAAGCGCATTATGTAAGCAATTTCATATTTTGCAATTTTCACCCTCGTTTAAGTATACTACTAATACCATGAATGTGTCTTTTAATATCCTCTAACAAACTAGTATGTGAAAAGCGAAAAGTTCTAACTTGGTTATTCAGTCATATATTATATGATATGTTCCATTTTCAAATTATAAAGGCTCAATAATAACTGAGTTTACTAATTCGCCGGTAAATAGTATAAAACGGTTCTTATTTTAAATTGCTTTCTGTGACAATGTGCTTAATATTTTATAGAATTTTATGATTACGATGATATGTAAACGCTTATATATCAATTACTTAGGTGACGAAATAACAATGTTAACCATATGAAACCTCTACCTTTTTTCCAGCCATCAATACAATCCTAACAGTGCCTACATTTATACTAACCATTGTTAAATTACTACATACAACTGTTAATGTTTCCAAAGTAATTTAAAAGCTAGTATATTAATTACTTAGATTTATAAACGACAATGTTAGCTTTATGATAAAGATACCTCCTTTCATCCAGCCATGACCATTAACATCCTGACAGTGCTAACGGTTGTGCCTAACTTTGCTATCTTATTATATGCATATAACTGTTTATGATTACTATTTTCCAAAACTTGAATGTACTATAAACCAACTTATCTATGCTGAGAAATGTCATTACAAGTTATCTTTTCCTTGCATTAAAATGTATTAATTGAATACATAATGCCGACAAAAACGTATTTATTTATAAGCGTTATATAATAATATATTGATTGTTATATGTGTTGCTTAAAATTATATCACTGTTTTAGTTATTCAACTGGTACAAAGTGTTTTGAGGTTTCCGGACATCAATTTTATTAATGATCTGTTAGAAAGTGCAAGTGCTGCATATGTTTCGCTTCGAGACAGGATAAAACAGGTAGGTTGGTATATCATACAACACTATAAATTATAAGAAGTATAATTAACATTTCTTGTAGTTATGTTCGTGTTGAATCAGTGAATATATGGATTCACACCAAAATTCAGTTATGAATACAATTGTGCATAAGATAAACATAAAACAAGTAAAGTATTCAATCAATTTTATAAGTACTGGAAGCGCAAAACCCTGACATTATTTGTTGGTATTCGTTTATTATTTCTAACATCACTATTAAGTATACATATATGCAATATATTTTAAGGGAATTGAGCCAAGGTGCATATCCATAGCAAATACAAATGGAATGGTATGTCGGATTAATGACGTAATGACATTCTCACCTGGCAGTGTTATTGCAGAATATTCATTTGTGTTGGAGGCACCACTTGCACTGGAACCCAAGGTATAATTATTTATATAACTTGAAATGCTACTAAGAATATTTGACAATGAAGGACTCGATACATAGCCGGATTAAGTGGATTTCCTGTGATTTGAGAATTTAACAAACCGTCATATTAAAGGATTTAATTATGATCTTTACATTTGACAAGATATCAATATATAGCGTCAAGGTAAATTTGATATAATTTTGAAAGTATAACACAATATGATTATAATTTGAGAAACTATATTGAAGTTAATATCATCATTTCTTTGTCCCATATTAGTTTCCAGAAGTAATAGAGGAGATATTTAATCGCATCGTAGCTGACGCTGAAAGTGGCACGTTGATTGAAGACATCGCTGTCGATGCCACATATATTTGGGTTGGCAACTGTGAGTATCAATATATAGAATACAATTATACATGAATAATCTATAACTACAGATATATTTTGAAAGTTTTTATGCAGACAATGTTGCCAAATTTAGTATATATTGAACTTTAACTTAGAGCATACCTTACCTGACTTCTAAACAGTGTTTATAATATATTATATATTTATTTACTTGTTACTATGCACACATTTTTTAGATTCGACAGCTCGGATGAACGAGACTAACGATGGTAAGAAGTGTTTTGAATATATCATAAAATTATTTAAAAACTAATAAATAATTGACATAAGTGATCGTTATGCCGCCGTTATATGTTAAAAAAACTATTGATATTTTGAAAGAAATGTTGTAATTGGTTCATAATACATGCTATTAAGAATTATAATTGATGACATTTTTTATCTTTCAAAATATGTTATATTGACTTTTCACTTTTTATTACGTTATATTTGATTGGATGATAAAACATGCAATATATGTTTCTGATCAGGTGGTGTGCCAAGTGAAAGGTCAAATGGTAAATATATCATTATTTGAAAATATGTTGTCATATAACCTAATTAAATCATTTTTATCGAACCTTAAATTTATATGCTATAGCTTTGACATAGCCTTTAAAATGTTGAAATATATGCAAGATTTTTTAATATTTTCAATCTATAATATATTATGGCAATATCAATACTTATCCTTTTCCATCTTAATATTTTGTTACATATTCAGGTATCAGTGAAAGTGATATCATAATTTTGGTATGCGGCGTTTCGTCGTTCATATTGATTCTGATAATAATTGCCTTCATTTTGATTTATATGCGACACAAGTGGAATTACAGAGCACAAAGGCATAAAGGTGATCACTTTGAATATTAAGATATATTTCAATTATAATTTGAATGTTTAGACATTATTTATAACAGTTCACTGTTTACAAACAGAGAGTAATTAGCGCCATTTGTTTTTTCCTTGCATATATCAAAAGGTAGAAAATTCTAAAATGCTTAGATATATACATAATGTG